>BPVZ01000048.1:605524-626716 GCA_020521535.1 Rubroshorea leprosula
TATCCATATCATTATACTTCCATTTCATACTTCTATAGCAAAACCATTCACAAGCACTCAAACTTACATGAGAATTAAAAAAAGGCATTATGCTAATGCATTAATATAGCACCGAAATGAAACAAACAACTATATTGAAATTGAGATTAGTATTTCTCAACTAGACCTCAAAAATATTATGAGGAAAAAATGTTTTAAAATTACGTCATTTCGTTAAAGTCTTATGAAAAAAAAGCCAACACAAAGTCATTTATGGTTTAAAAATAAGTTATTTTAGTTTTTTTCAATAGGAGTTTATTGAAATAACTTAATTTTAAAATGTTTTTTCTCTTAATTTTTTAGAAGTACAGCTCACAAGCACTTTTCTCATTGAAAATTTTTTTTTTGAACAGAAAAAAATAATATTTATTAATAAGCGGAGTACAAGGGGTACCCCAAACCCATAAACATCATAACTTGAAAGGTATCATATTACAGGAGTGAAGTAACCTTTCGTATGGTGTCGACCCCTGATATATGTGTCAACACTATGTTCGTGTCGGAGTGAAGTAACTTTTCTCATTGAAATTATTCATTTCTTTTCATTTTCAAATCAATTTTCATTAATAACAATTGTTTTTTTACCTACCACATCAACTAAAATTAACAAAAACTAACAATAGTCATTAACGAATGAGCTAATTTGCTGCAATAGCACAGATCAAGTGCTTATCTGCTTGTGTTTTTTTAGTTCAAGGGATTGTATGCTAAAATGGGGCAAGCTTAAAGAATGATATTGCCTTTTGGCAAAACTTGCGCCTAAATTTATCTTAGATTTTCTATTAAGCCCCTAAACTTGTTGATTTAAGCACTTTAACCCTCCTTCTTATGACAAACGTTGATTTGTGCCTTGCATAGACAAACTCAATACATGCTACGTAAGTAATGACATATTAATGTTTTATTCATACAAACAATACATAAATGAGTGTTAAGTCTGCTATAAAAAAGAAGGGTTAAATTGCCCAAATCGACAAGTTTAAGGGTTTAATTAATAATCTAAGATAAATTTAAGAGTTTACTATAAAGTTTTGCCTCACCTTTTCTAGAGAATAATTCCCCTTTGGACACGCGTGGTTACTTTTTTAATTTGGCCGCGTACTGTCGTTACTTTAATTCTCACAAATCTCCAATATATACCACCCTCCAGTTTCACTTGTTCAGTACACAGAAAAACACAGCGAAACCACTCTTCTTCTATCATGGAAAAACACACCGACTGTATTTGGATTTGGCTTCTGGCTTCCAAATGCAGCACTTTCTCATCCCAAAACGCCATTTTCGTTTCTCTTTTTCTTTGCATGGTTTGGTTAGTCATGGCACTCTGCTTCTGGACACACCCTGGAGGTCAAGCCTGGGGTAAGTATTATTGGCGCAAGAGGGGAGCCAGAGGAACCAAGCCCATCCCAGGACCACGAGGCCTCCCGGTCATTGGAAGCATGAACCTCATGGTCAAACTGGCTCACCGCAAGCTCGCTGCATCTGCCAAGTCCTTTGATGCTAAGAGGCTTATGGCTTTTAGCCTAGGCGACACTCGGTTCGTCATCACATGCAACCCTGATGTAGCAAAAGAGATTCTGAACAGCTCCGTCTTCGCCGATCGTCCCATGAACGAGTCTGCTTATAATCTCATGTTCAACAGAGCCATCGGGTTTGCTCCTTACGGAGTTCACTGGCGAACACTAAGAAGAATCGCCGCAACCCATCTGTTCTGTCCGAAACAAATCAGCTCCACCGAGGAGCAGCGGTTCCATATCGCCACTCAAATGGTTTCACAGGTTTCATGTCATGGCGGAGAAACGTTCCCTGTGCGGAATATTGTCAACCGGGCTTCTCTCAATCACATGATGAGCACTGTTTTTGGTCGGAAATATGAACTGAGTTCCTCAAACAACGAAACTGAAGAACTGATCCAGCTGGTTAAGGAAGGATATGACTTACTTGGAAAGCTTAATTTGTCTGATCATCTTGCATGGTTATCCGGTCTAGACCTTCAAAGCATCCGGCTCAGATGCTCAAAATTGGTCCCTAAAGTGAACCGGTTCGTCAATAAAATCATTCAAGAACATAGAATTCAATCCGGGGAGAAAAGAAACCGTGATTTCGTGGATGTTTTACTCTCTCTCAGTGAACCAGACAGACTATCAGACCAGGATATTGTTGCCGTTCTTTGGGTAAGCAAATGTCACGTTTACCTTCTATTTACATATATATATATATATATATATATATCAGATCAGTCATATCTAGGGAGAAGTTAGTTTTTTATCTTAAGTCAAATTAACTTACACAACTTTTTGAAGGCTATATTAACATGTTTAATAGTATGTTTGATATGAGAGAACGGGAGAAAATGGATGAGGTAACCCATTCTTCAAATGAGAGGAGGAGAGGGAGGCAAATAGAGGGAAATGAAAGGAAATCGTAACCTTCTATTCCCCCTTCATCTCCTCCATTCTTTCAAATTAAACATATGTTAAAAATTTGTTTGGTTTAGTTATTTCAAATTATTTATAATTAATATTTTTTTATTTAATTTTAGTAGTGTTAATTTAAATTTTTTAACTTTTTAAACATTAATTTTGAAAAAAATTTAATGAAACATGTGAATGACATTCAAAAAATTTCTTTTTGCCTATATATAGCTTTTATTTAATAGTTTCATTAATAAAATAGAAAAAATTTCAATTATCATTCACATACTATGTTAAATTTTCATTTAAAATTAATATCTAAAAAATTTTAAAAATAAAACTAAAATAATTAAAATTGAAACAAAATAAAATGTATTTAACAATTCATAATGTTTAAATTATAAATAATAACAAATATGTATCAACCATTAAATACTTCATATTAGCTAACAACTATTCAAACCGACTAAAGAAAACAAAACAAAACAAAGCCCAAATTAAAATCCTGTTTTTATTTTATTATTATTATTTTTTTTTACCAGGTAAATGATTAGAAAATTAGTAGAGTTAGTTTGTTAGCAGCTAGAATTTTTCCAGGAAAGTGAACATTCCACCCCTCATTTGAGGCGCGCGACCATTAGATTGCAAGTTGGTGGAGTTCACGGCGGTGGCAGAGCTCGAAACCCTGACTTCCGTCTCACCCAAACCCTAAAGCTTGGGACCAACCAATTGGACCACAAGCCCGGTTGGCAAATCCTGTTTTTATTAGTTTGAATGAAAAAAAAAAAAAATTGCAATTCGAATGTTGAGATCATAAAGAAGTACTATTAATAAATTGAGGATAAAATTCATTAGAAGTACAGTAACGTTAACGCAAACTGCACTTTCTTTTGAGATCGGTACCGAAGAAGCTAATCTAACTTTCTGACTTAAAGGGATAAGAATAATTTTTTTTTTTATCAACTTTAAGGAATAAGAATTTAAATAGGGTATTTAGATTAACTATTTATATGTATAATTGATAATTGATCATTATTATTTAATTATTAATAATTATTATTATTTATAATTATAGTATCTAATTTATTTAATTATAATAAATAACTAATCACTATTTACAAAAATGTTAAAACAAACTTCCTCAAAGCTTACAAGGTTATTCTCTCTTATTTTAAGATTTTTGTTGCCTTTGGTGTTTACTATAGGAGATGATATTTAGAGGAACAGATGCAGTGGCGGTTTTGATAGAATGGATACTAGCCAGAATGGTACTCCATCCCGACATCCAATCAAAGTTACACCATGAGCTTGATCAAGTTGTCGGAAGATCACGACCATTGAGGGAATCGGACGTCCAGAAAATGGTGTACCTGCCGGCGGTGGTGAAGGAGGTTCTGAGAATGCACCCACCGGGCCCGCTTCTGTCATGGGCCCGTTTATCAATCACAGACACCACCGTGGATGGCTACCACGTACCTGCGGGGACCACAGCCATGGTTAACATGTGGGCCATAACCAGGGACCCTGAAGTTTGGGTAGACCCACTAAAGTTTATGCCAGAGAGGTTTGTGAGGAAGGATGGTGCTGACGTGGAGTTTTCGGTTTTGGGATCGGACCTGAGGCTGGCACCATTTGGGTCGGGTCGGAGGGGTTGCCCGGGAAAGGAATTGGGTTTGGCAAACGTGACCTTTTGGGTCGGGTCGTTGCTGCACGAGTTTGAATGGATGCAACCGGATCTTGATAACCCGGTTGATCTCTCTGAAGTGCTGAGGGTCTCTTGTGAAATGGCAAAACCTCTCAAGGTTAAAGCACGCCCCAGGCGAGGATGAAGAACCAAAGGAAGCCAAGGTCAAACAAAAGCTACGTGTGAAATAGATTACTCTCACATGCTTAATATTATGCAAATAAAAACCATATAACAGGTTTCGTTTGAGAACGTTATATGGTATTGTGACTATAATTATGATTGTATTGTGACATATTATCACTAAATGCTATTAATAGCATTTGAATAATTATGTATTAGAAGTGTTGTGGTGTGGTGTAACAAGTTTTAATGTTTGATAATTATAAACAAAATTATTATAAGTGAGTATTTTTAAAATTGTGTTGATACTGTTAACACTTTTCTTTAAGAGCTTATTTGAATGACTTCGAATGGAAAGAAAACTATTTCTAATAATTAAAGTAAGTTGTTGAGTAAAAATTTTAATTTGATTTCTTCACTCCTCTCAAGCTAAACAAATTCTAAAAATTTAACTTTCTTATTTTTTTGCCAAAAAAAAGTAGAAAAGTAATTCAGATGGCACATTTTATAATCATTGATGAGATGTAAACTCTCTAATATTGAAATGGTCTCCCTTCTATTAATAGCTATAAAATATATGCAATCTATGCAAGATAAATTACAAATAGCAATCTAAAAAAAAAAAAAATCCTTACTTTATGTGGAAAATTTTTTGTGCCTATTTAAGAGTTTACAAGAAAGCAATCTAAAAAATGTGAGAAAAAGTGCACATAATGATACAAATTTTATCATTTTTTCTGCTTAAGGGTAAAGACCTTTTGAGTTTTTATTTTTTCTAAATAAGAATAAAAATTTCCTTTTTTTATTTAAAAATTTATTAGATGGTAATGATAATATGGCAAATGGCAATCTTAATCATAATAGGGTAAAATTCATATCATTAAATTAAAAAAGGTAAATTTTGTATCTTTAAATATAAAAAATAAAAGCTTATTGCCTAATTTAAAATTTTAAAAAGTTTATACTCTTAAATAAAAAGAATAAAAAAATTTATATCCTTATTACCACATTTTCACAAACAAAATGTTATCAAACATAAAAACACAAAACCCTAAATCTACCGTAGAAGCATTGTGAAATAATGTCAAACGGAAACTAAATAATAAACATATATAAATATAAGGAAAGACTATTTTCCAGGTTAACCTTTTAAAACTTGGAATGATTTGTCTAAAAATTTATTTTTTAATTAATATTTTTAAAAATCAACTATTTGATTAAAAATTTTATTTATATAAATTACACATATCGGTATTTAAATTAATTTAGTATGTTTAACTCAGGTTTAATTATATAAAATTTAATATAATTAAATGTATATTAATAAACATGATTTTATTAATTAAAAATTATAAATATTAGATCAATTTAAAATTTTACATAAATAATTTATATAAATAAAATTTTTAATACAATTAATTAATTTTAAAAATATTAATTAAAAACTAAATATTTGAATAAGTTCTCTAAAAAAAATTTTAGAGGACAACCGTGTATTACACTACCCTACCCTAGCATGTTGTAAATATTCCGAGTTATCAATTACCTATTGCTTTGAGTAAAAGAAACTTATTTCTCTTTAAATAAGGTTTAAAGTTTGAGTTTTGTAAATAGAGAAATAGGTATTAAGAAAGTTTTCCCTTTAATAAAGTCTAATGTGACTCGATTTCAAATTAGTTGGGATTCAATATGATTATCGGATACTGAAAGATTAAAAAAAAAAAAAAAAAGACATTCCAAGTTAGTGGCCCATCTTCCAAGATCTTGAATCTTGATGCAAAGGAATTGGAACATTGGAAGGCACGAGATTCAGATGTAAAGAAATTGGACCAAAGCAGTCCCATTAAACCAGGCTGATGGGCTTCACTTGCCAAATTCATCATTGATGGGCTGATAGGCAATTGCCTAAGTGAGAGCTTGGGGTGAGTATTCACTATTCGTTACTTATAAATATTTTATTTATTTAAACATTATATTTAAATTAAAAGAAAATAAGTAAGTAACAGATGTAAAAATAATATATTTATAAATGTTAAATTAAATAATAAATATATGAGTTTACAACTATTTATCTAACTTATTTAATCAATTTGTTTAACTTACCTCTTATGTATTTATATAATTAAAATTTTATATATATTTATTATACTTAATATTAATATAATAATAATTTTTAAAAATAAAAATAATAAAATATAAAAAATAAAAATAAAAGTTAAGTAAGATTTATAATGAACAAATTACGTAAACAATAGTGACAACTAATATAAGTAATAAAATCTAAACCAAACACATAACATACATAACATTAGCATCTTATATTAAATCTTTTCTTTTTCTGAACAAATACATAAATACATACTTATAAATTATTTGATACCTATTGAATTAATTACTAAATATAAATTTTCAAGTATTTAAGTAGAAACAAAATCTAAAAATATACCCCAAAATATATACTCACATATAACTGAAGGACATTTTCCTCGACCTGGATCAGGAAGGCTGGATGAGCCCAGATGTATTTTTAAACGAAAATCCACAAATACCCTCAATGAATTCCTGTTATTACAAATTCACCTTTTTCGGCGGGCATCAAAACCTCAGAAATTTCATGCCGACCTCCAAGTCCCAATCCAGTCCCTTTCCTCCGTTCTTCCCCAAATCGAAAGCCCATAGGCCTCGAATCCCTAATCCAGAAATCTCAAATTCCACTCAGCACTAACTCTGAACAAATATGGAGCAACACGACGATCAAGAGCAAGAGCACGAGGTGTATGGAGGAGAGATCCCGGACGAGGGAGAAATGGACACTGATGCGGATATGTACGCCGGAGGTGAAGACGAGGAAGGCCAAGAGATCGATCCTAACACCAGCTCCAAGGTTGCTTTCCTTTTAGCTTTCTCTCTAGATTTAGCTTTTGTCTGATGATGGGAACTATAAACATAGGACTTGGAGGACATGAAAAGGAGACTCAAGGAGATCGAAGAAGAGGCCAGCGCTCTACGTGAAATGCAAGCCAAAGTCGAAAAGGAGATGGGAGCTGTCCAAGGTTCTCTCCCATCTTGCTCTATATTTATGATTATCTATATCTCTAGTTGTTGATTTGGATCCGGACATGTGCTTGTTTTAGTTAGTATTATACTGTTGGCTCAACTTTACAGTAGCTTAAAGTTGTTATCTCAACGTTTTGGTTTGTTATTTTTGGTTCACGAGAAACTGAAAGAGTGATGAGTTCTACCATTTTCAAATTCAAGAATAGGTACTGTACAGTCTGTGCTGATCTTTAGTTGATGGGTAACTGTTAGATTTTTCCATTAGATTTGTGAATTTCTTAAAAGGATGCTTTGGGTTAATTGGACATGATGCATATAGCTAATTCGAAGTCTTCTATTTTGAGGAAGTTAATTGATTGAAAGTCATTGCAAATTGTAATAGATGTGTCAATGTAAATAGGTATTGTTCCCTATTTTTACCATTTTCTTGAAATCCTTATGTGATTGTGATCTATTTATATTTTAAGGAATTTTGAACTTTAATGAGATTCATTGTTTTAATTGACAAGGACAATATCTCTTGATGTTGAAAACAGTGTTGCCACTTTACACCAAAAAAAAAAAAAAAGTGCTACCAATTGCCATGATTTGCATCAGCATTTGTTTGATTGTTTCTTAGATATTGTGAAATACATCTCCATGAAAAGGCATGATGGAAGTTGAATTAATGATAAAAATACATTTAACTTAACATGTGGAAGGAACTCTTATCATGTTTCCCCCTTCCCTTGTATTACGCACTTACATTGTCTACAGCAGACAGGATGCACTATAGGTGTCTGCAAGGAAGGATTGCTTGATATATTTTGCCTATAGTTGTTTAGTTTTGGGATTTTGTTTTTATTTCTCTGATGATGCAATACGTAAGAGCATTTTGTTATTGTGACTTTTCTTTTTATTCTTCCCATGAAGATCCAGCTGGTGCTTCTGCCTCTCAGGCTGAAAAGGAGGAAATTGATTCCCGGTCGATCTATGTTGGTAATGTGAGGTTTTTCTATCCTTCCCCTGGTGTTATTTCTTTTTATTTAAAATGATACTTGTGATGTGTAATAATCTATTTAACTTTCTAATTTCTTCCAGCAAGTTTATTCTAGATAATTTTGGGAACTATTGTAGTTTAATAAATGTTGTTTGGTACTGTTTATGTCATTATGTGCTTTGGAATGGGATGACTTCAAACTTGCAATTTTCAATTTGTTAATAAATAATTTAGGAGTAGACTAACTCTAGTCTCTATGATGTTTTTTTCTATAGGTAGACTATGCATGCACTCCTGAGGAAGTCCAGCAGCATTTTCAATCCTGTGGGACAGTAAACCGAGTGACAATTTTGACCGACAAGTTTGGCCAACCAAAAGGATTTGCTTATGTTGAATTTGTAGAAATTGATGCTGTCCAGAATGCTCTTTTGTTGAATGAGTCAGAGTTGCATGGTCGTCAATTAAAGGTTTTTTAGCTTTATCCTTGTGATGATAGGTAGACTGTGAATATAATTTTTGTGATTTTAATGGTGTGTGGGTTTTTTCTAGGTCTCTGCCAAGCGGACAAATATTCCTGGAATGAAACAGTTTCGAGGAAGACGACCCAACCCATTTTTTCGATCACGAAGGCCTTTCATGCCTGGTCCTGTCTTCTTTCCTCCATATGGTTATGGGTAAGCATTAGCATATCTTTTCCCTCTTTGGTTGCTGTAGATAACAGCAAGATTTGATAATTGCGAGGGTAGAAAACAGTTGTAAGTATTGTAATTGCAATGCTTTATCTCAAAGCATGTATGGTTTAGACTACAGGACTCCAATCCAACCATAGCCTTCAGTTACTAGTTTCACTTGATGCTTTATCTCAAAGTCTTGTATGTTTTATACTACAGGACTCCAAACCAATTTGTGGCCTTCAGATATTAGTTTCACTTTTCTTTCTTTCGTCATCAGCATAGAAGTTAGTATTTATCCATAGCAGAGGTATGAAGCCTTGATCATAACCCTGGAATTAAAGTTGGCTAAGCTATTGCTTATCACATCATAGTCTCTGGCATGATATGGCTCTTGATAGGTTGATATTCAGCATCTTAGATCCTCTGCTTTCCATAGGCTAGTTTTCAAAGCTTTAGTATGTAAGTCCACCAATTAATAGCCGACTTGAAAAAAACCTCATTGTTGCTAGAGATATTAAGTTAATGCGATGGTTGATTGGAAGCTGTCAATATCCTCGTGATATTTTTTGCAGAAGTGAATTATGTTCTACTAAATACTCTATATTAATAAATCATAAATGTATCGACTTTTTAACCTCATTTTCAGGAGGGTTCCAAGGTTCAGGCGGCCAATGCGGTATAGACCATACTAGAATGGTACTTGCTTTGATGGAAGCTGCAATTGTCAGACAGCCATTACTTGATGATGGTCTTATCATTATTTCTGTATTCTAAGGGGAGGCAAAAGCTGTACCAACATTTGTATGCCAAAGAGCTAGCTTAGATATTTCTTGACTGCTTGGCTAGATCCGCTATTCCACATCCATTTAATCGTGCAATTGCCTTGCAACAAGTGTTTTAGTGATGTAGTTGTTGAATTTTCAGGCCGTATATTGATGGTTTAAGCTTCTCTGGATTAGAACCAAAAAATGTTTCTTCCAATGGACGAAGGTCAAATGTTAGAACACATAATCACTAGAATGATGCTCTCAATTTTTGTAGAGATGGTTTCATTGGTTTGCTTCATAGTTATTTGTTAATCTATTTTTCATAATAATAATGATAATAATAAAAGTGGGTTGAAAAAAAAATTAATTTCCCATGAATAAAATGCTGTCAGGAAATTTGTCTGTCCCTGTTTGATTGGAGCGCCATGACAGCCTCTCCAATATTAAAAGGATTAGGTTAATTTTTATAAGAATAATTTTTTTATATCATTTTTTAATATAATTTTTATGTATTATTAAATAAGTTGATACATTTAATATTACAGAACTTACATAAATAAAAAAAAATCAATTTTTATAAGAGCCCATCCAATCCTACAAAAATGATCATCGATTTTAGGATGAATTCTTGCTTACCATTGATAATGGCGTCGATCATGTAATCACAGTTGAAATAGTCTCTCCTTATCTGATCGGAGCCTTATGAGATCCTATTCAATACCATAAGAATAATGATAGAAGTATAGAACCAATTTTTCAGATTAAATGTTAGGGCGAATTTTTTGTGCTTATTGATCATGACTTGATATTATAAGGTTTCGGCATAATATATCATTCTATAATTGGTTTGTTATATTTAAAAATATGATCATGATATTATATGTATTCACTTATTTAATAACATAATACACTTATTTAATAAAATAATACACTTATTTAATATTATATTATAATAGTAAACTTACAATATTATATAGTATTATAATTATACTATTGTCATTACAATAATCATTACTCATACTATAAACATGTAAACATTTTTGTTCCCATACGGTGCAAGGTTTGGGGAGGAAGGATTCCAATCTAGCACTTTTAAGTCTATCTAGTTTGAGAAAAATGAATAGAAGGGGTGAGGTGAATTTTTTTACCAATCAGAACCCCTTCCCTCTCCTTCACCCGTTGCCTTTAAACAAAACATAATCTTTCTGTTGAGAAACGTCGCTTTGGTACCAACGAGGGGTTGAATCAAGTGGTAAGCAGCTTGTTTCAGTTTAAGCAAAATCTCGAGTTCGAGACCTTGTGTATGTAGCAGCTTTTGTTGGGAGACTCACCTACCATTTTCAAGTACGCGACGCGAGTTAATCCGGATTAATTAGGGCAAAATCCTAAATACCGGACGAAAAACCAAAAAAAACATCGCTTTGGTATCTGGAAACACCAAAACATTGAGGATTCATGTGGTTCTGGTTCCAGGCCCAGCACTGTCTACCCTCCCACAGCAGGATTTGACCCTGTCCAGTCCTTGACGAGCCTGGTCTGGAGTGGCCCACTTCACACTCTCTCAAATCCATAATTTCTCGGCCCAGCGTGTCTTCTGTGGTAGATCGTCTCCCTTATTCTTGGTCCTTCCCTCTTCCCCAAAGTTGTTCGTCGCACTTGCAGGTTTCAAACTTCCAATGGCTTCCGGCAAAGAAAGTGAAGATATTCCAACTACTCTTTCCTTGTAACAATCTATACCTCTTTCTTTCATATCTTTTATTTCTATCCAGTTTCTTCACCATTTCTTGGCTGGTGTCGGAAAATTGTGACAAAGCTAATCTTCCCCGAAAATATTTTCAGGCCGCAGAACTTGTACAAGGATCCGGACGACGGGCGCCAGCGTTTCTTACTCGAGCTGGAGTTTGTGCAATGTCTGGCCAATCCCACTTACATCCACTGTAAGTTCTGAATTCCCTAGGGTTTTACCAATATTTATAATTCTTAATTTTTTATGATTAGAAAGTAATTAGTAGGATTATTAAGAATTTTCATATGCATCTTCAATCGCAAAGCCTCTTTGATTTTCTGGCAATGGTAGAATTATTTATATTCGGAATTGTCAATTATACTGTTTTTTTTTTTTTTTTCCGTTTTAGTATGCCTGGAAATTACTTTCTTTTGATTTAAGATGTTGGCTTTGGGTTGAATGTTTACTTTAACAACATTGATAGCTGCTGGCTTCTGCTTAAATTTCTTGACAAGTATGAAAATTATTGGGTTAATTAATCTTGTTTATCGTTTAATTTTATGCAAAATTTCGAATGATTGGAAAGTTAACCTTCCAGTGTGTGTCAGCATATGCAAAATCCTGTCACTGACATGCTATATGTCTAAGATTTAAATTGTGAGCTAGTCATTTGTTTTGTTGGTTTTTTTTTTTTTATCTTTATCTATTTATTCAAACATGAAATTAGCTGAAAAGTGTTGCACTCCATTTGCATTCTCTAATGACGCAGATTTGGCTCAAAATCGTTATTTTGAAGATGAAGCCTTTATTGGTTACTTAAAGTACCTTCAGTACTGGCAACGGCCTGAATACATAAAGTTTATAATGTAAGCTGATTTCTTGAAATCTTGTTATATTATGGTTAGCATATGTTTAACTTATATGCCAACTTTCATTGTAAAGGGAAAGCAAATAATTAAGTTTGGTTCCATCAGATAGTTTAATGGCCCATTTCTTACATTCTGATTAATTTCAGGTATCCTCACTGCTTATATTTCCTTGAACTTCTTCAAAATGCAAATTTCCGCAATGCAATGGCACATCCTGCCAACAAGGTTGAGAGCTATTATTTCTTTCTTACTTTGCCCTTCTACACTGATTATTGTTTTCATACTGTTGAAGTTCTCTTGATTCTTCAAATAAAAACTGCCATTATATTTTCCCAGTGAATAAATGGTTTGCATATTTATTCAATACTTATCAGATCATTCCACCAGTGTGGTATTAACTAAATGATGACATGGTTCACAATGGGGCTGTTTGTTATCTTGAATATAAAGCAAGTTGTTTTGCATTTGAGCTTGTAGTTTGTAGGTAAAGTGCATGTTCCTCAGCCTAAAGTGCTGATTTCATGGGCTTGCTAGTTGCATCAAATGAGATATAGCCTCTATTAAGAGGGTTATGAAGCATACAAGGCAATAGCTGATTGCTGGACTATAAATTTGGCATAATTTGAGATTTGCAGGAGCTGGCACATAGGCAGCAATTTTATTTCTGGAAGAACTATCGAAACAATCGGTTGAAGTTCATTTTGCCTAAGCCTCCTCCTGAACCTGTTGCTGCTCCTACTATACCAGCTTCTGCTCCACCTCAGCCACCTGTGCAATCATTGCCAGCTGCAACTATTGCTATGACTGCTCCTCCTGCACCAGTGCTCTCACCCATGCCATATGGCAATCCCTCTGGATCTGCTCTGGGAAAAAGTGATATGAGGAGTGGTGGAATTGATAGAAGAAAAAGGAAGAATGTAAGCTTTTTTTTGTAACTCTCAAGTTTTTTCATAGTTTAGTTTTTTTTCCTTGAAAAAAAAAAGTAATCATTCATTTAGTGAAGTACCGTAGAAAATCAGCATTCTGATACATCTCTAGCTTCATTCTTACAGGAAAGAGTTTAACTTAACTAACCATCGTTGGTTAAAACAACGTGATTGTCTTCCTGTTGAGGTAATCTATGTTTTCGCATCTTTAATCATGAAATTGCAGCTGCAATGTCTACCAATCATGTTCCTCATATTGCAGTTGTATCAGCATTATGATAGTAAAGTTAATTCTCTTCTGTTTTTAAGGATATCTGAAATGTATTTTGTTGGTTTTCAGTATTAACATATTTTTTTTATCATTTTATTTCTTGTTAAATTAATCAGTTCAAGATGAACTTTTTGTGCAAATGAGTTTTGCGCTCCATGTCAATGTATTGTAAAGTGATGCTGCAATCGATGGTTAAATATTTTCAAAATTGATCAAATGTTTGGCATTGTATAGATGAAAGAAAGTATAGAGTTTGGGTGCCCTTTCTTTGTTGCTAGTAGCAAAGGTACATCAGTTTGATGGACACATGACACTTCAATATTTCTCTGTTAGTGATAAACTAGTTTCGTAATTGAAATTAGGACAAATTAAAGAATTATTTATACTTTCCGGAATGATTGACTGGATTTTTGGGCCTTATGTGGCAGTATTATGGAGAAAGTAGTTATGGCTGCTGTTGTCTGGTCTACCTTGCTTGTTTTTTGATGGCATCATTTATCTCCGGTTAGCTTGCTTTCAATCAAAGTAATTTTTTTAACAAGGAATGTAATACACATGACATTAGCAAACCAAATCCCTGCCCTGTCATGAAAGAGTATCCACCAATTATCGTTCTGATTTGTGCATCCCTCAAACTTGACAACAGCTTATGTGTAGTTTTTCTTTGAGTAGATTAAGGGGTCTGGTTGGGGTAATTCTATTATTTGATGTGCCCTTAAGAAAAAGGAAGAAAGCTTTGAAATTACTTCATTTGATTGTTCCATAAATAAGTAAGAACTAAGAACTGTCTTGCTCATCTTTAGAGGGACTAGTGGATTTAGAACCTTCCAATGAGTCATGGGGCTTCCTAAGGCTGATTTATTCCTAATTTACAGATGCAATCATCATATTAAACCAATTACTTGTCAAAATTATTATCGATCACATCTCTATATGTGCTGCCTTTAAAAAGGCTATGCCTGATACATTCTCTTGTTACCCTGGAATAGTTTGTGGTCTTGTGGGTTTGTAACTTAGTAGTACAAGTAATTTTTTTTTTCTATGTCAGATGATGGCCTAAACATAAGTATCATAATCTCTTCTATTACACCTCTTAGATAACATATGTAATGATTCCAATGGTTCCTTAGACATCATAATACTAGATAATCGAAGGAAATATCTTATTATCCCCTTTCGTATTTATTACCGTAGTGACAGATTGGTTAGCTTGTTTTTTGAAAGAGGAAAGAGTCTCCGAAACAATTATATGGTTTGCAGTCTGTTAACAAGTTAGTTGATCCCTCACCCTGTGAAATCGTGAATGTGATGTGGCTTGTGACACCTCTCACTTGAGAACAGATTGTCAATAGCTGTTCGTTGAATCCACCAAAGATTCTGATCGGTGTTAAAAGTTCGTCTGATTCCATTTCTAAGCAAACAGATGATTGAGGAGAACCATTCTCTTATTAGGTAGCAGAAAATGAAGTGGAAGTTGTATAGTTTAATGAAGGATTTTGACTCTATCAAACAAATTATTAAAAATGCTTTGTGCTTTGCCTTGTGAATGTAGTTTATCTATAATAAATCTGTTGCTTATTTACTGGAATGACACACGGATAGCTGGAGTTAAAATCATTAGTAGTATTTGCAGCCAACATGTAACAGCTAGCGTTTTGCAGGTTGGTAATGGCTAGCTGATCACGGATCAAGGGGTGGAAACCGTTGAACAATCTCGTCAACGATCACAGGAGAACACCTCATCGTGATTTTTGCCATAGCCTAGGGATTTGCTAGCCGAATTGTGCCATTATGTTCAATTCTTAATTCCGAATATGACTTGACTTTGTGAGTCACTGCAGTGATTCTTCCGTATTAAAACTCCGCATGTGGAAATTTCATTTTTTAACAATCTCTATGTGCAGTGGTACAGCGTGGTTTGCATGTTCAATTACGCACTATGGGAACTTGTAACAGTTGGATAGGCCAGCAAATATAATATATATGAGTTTGCGTATGAGACACTTTGAAGCCTCCATTGGATGTATGTCTTCCGTGTTTAGCTTCATCTTTTCATAAGTATCCATTGATTTTTGTAAATTCAAGCTGTTGGATCAACGTTTAAAATGAAGATATGAAAAAAATTAAGTTAAAAATGAACAAATAAAATTTAGCCAACGACCCTTTATTTTTTATGGTCGTTGGCCTGCGTGTGAAGATAATGCTGTTGGGTCAAGGTTCACATGCTCTCACCATTGCAAATCCATTTGTGGGCAAAAAATTTTGACCAAGCTTGTCTCTCTACAAGCTCGGTAAACAAAACAGGTCCAATGTCAGATGGAGCTTTATCTCTTTTCTTTTTCTAAAAAGAGAAAAACGAAAGAGAGTTCCTATTATACATACCTTAATTTTGATGGGATAGATGATAGAACCTTCACCTCCACTGTGTTTGTTGGTTTGTGTAATTTTTTTTTTTTTTTACAATTTTAAAACTCTAATTTTGGAGATAAAGGTTATTTAAAATTTTTGCCATGAATAAATACTAACTTCTTTGTTTTGTTTTTTAACAATATATTTAATTTGAGGGAATGGAGAGAATGGGAGGAGAAAGGAAAAAATTCTTCTATTTGATTATCAAAAAAATTGAAGGAGAAGGCAAGGAAGCTTTTTACTTATTTTTTTTCTTTTAATTAATTTATTTATTCAAATAAAAAAAAAGGGAGGAAAGGATTTCCCTCAACCAAAATATACTATAAATGAAAAAAAAAAGAAAAAAGAAAAAAAAAAAGTAACTCCCTTTTCTTACTCTATTTGGTATCGATCTCAAATTTCTAAATCCAACAAGAAAAAAATTTATGGTCATGGTTATATAAAATCTTTTATTAAATATTTTCTTTTTGAAATGAAAAGTAAAAGGATATTTTATCAACTTATGCACAAAGCTTGGTTGGTGAAGAAATTTGTTCCCTACTTTTGGTTACACAAAAGTTTTTGGTTGATTTCTCCTAACCATTCTCTTAGATTCTTAACTTGGTCGTAATAGCTGGTCTTTAATTAATAGATTAAAACCTTATTATGTTTCTTTTATTTTAACAAAAAAAAAAAGTCTTTTTTAATTCTCTACTTAAAAAAACTCTTTTTTAGTCTCTTTGTTATCTTCTTAAATACGCGACATGCTAAATGATTTTAATTTTAAAGTAGAGAAACTACAAAAGGATTCTTTTTAAAGTAGAGGACAGAAAACAAGCTTTTTTAGTTTTTTTTTTTTTAATTCCTCTTCTTTAAAATTTATGTTATCTACTAAAAATGAGTTTTTTAAGTAAAAGGACTTAAAAAAGATTTTTTGTTAAAGTAAAACTATCAAAATTGAGTTTTAACCTAATTGAGACAATGTATACATTTTTTAAGAATGACATCAATATGCTAAATGAAAGAAATGAAGGTTGCCTCGTTGACATAATAATTTTCTTCTTTTATCCTCTTTTGTTTTTGGCAAATTTGATTTCCCAAATTTCCTTCTAGTGTTATAGATTTGAATTTGAGATAATGAAACCTCTATTTTGGAGTCTTGAATTATTACCAGTTCACGTTCATCTTCTTTTGTTTTTAGCTTGACTTATTTTTTGTCTTGTATAGTTATTTAATAAAAGGTTTTCCTCATTTTTTTTTAATGAAAATTCTTATTGACATGTTTTTCATACATATATTATATTATTATAGAAGGATTGGAACGTATGAGATGACTTGGCAATGAGTCGTGTCTTGCAATTCCAAAATTGAATAATTAACAACAAAAATTAAATAAGAACAAAAAAAAATTAAAAATAAAGAGTTATGAGCTATTTACACATATTATTTATATAAAATTTTGATTATTTATCTCTTTACTATTAATAGTTAAGATTTATTATTTTTATATGAAAAATAATTATTTTTAAAAAAAATAAAAAGTAAATAAATCTAAATGGTAAATAAATGAATGATCAAAATTTTAAAATTTTGTATAAGAATTGTATGTAAATGAATCTTAACTCAACAATAAATATCATTTACATTCAATTTTAGTTGCTATACTTTCTAATTTGAAATGTTTAAATTTAATTAATTATTTTTATTTAAAAATATCATTTAATGTATTTATTTTTATTTTAAAATGATAATTAAAATACATATTATAATAAATACTATTTATGTGGTGGTTAAGTAATAATAAATATAGAAAGTTATCAATTACTACCACTTTTTATATTTTTTAAATATAGTTATAATATTACTTGTAATTATAAGTTTATAAAATATATTATTATATAATTAATTTTTTTCACTTAATTAATTATTTATAATATTATATATATTCATTCATTTAATAATATAACATAATGTAATTATAAATTTATAAAAAAATGATTTAAAGATAATTTTTTAATATTATTTTTTATACAATCTTATATATAATTTAAATCATTAATTTTTATTAATTTAAATTTTATAATGTTAAATATAATTATTTATTTAATAATACATCAAAATTATATTAAAAATAATATAAAAAATTTATCCCTATATGTCATTTAATTTATTTATATTAGTATAAGATCCACTTATCTCAAGCTACTTTTAAAATCCCTGCGCCACGTCATCAAGATAGACGCGGCGAAGCGTGTAGCAATTTTTCTAAAGTCGCGGGCGCGGACGTCACGCCGCGCCACCAACTCCAGTTCCACGTGGCGCTCAGTGATTGCAGCGTGAGTGCTGATTATGCCGAACACAGGGGGGAGGGTATTAGGAATCTATTCCTCGGGACCCGAATATGCTAATTGGGCGGTCCAGAATTTCCTCTGCGAAAAAGGAAAATGGACGGACGAGATTATCCCGATTTTGGTGGATTTGCATTGCTTGTTTGCTTGCCTTTCATTGACTGTCCCTTTGACACTCTCATTAGTCATTTTCGTTATGACTTCTTTTTTTGTCCAACTTTCCAAATTACCCCTTGTATTTTCCCATACATTATTTTTAATTTTTATATAGTGAGTTAGTGAGCTAAGTTTATTAATCAAATCAGAATTTTTTTTCCCTTTATTTTTTACTTTTAAAAAAGTATTATATAGTTTGCAATACATAATATTATTATTCAATGAGAGTAAACACTTTAATAATATGAGTTATTTCTCATCAATAGATTATGTTTTATTGTCTTAACTATAAATTATTTTACCTTTTCATTTTCTAAATAAATTTTTTTTTAAAATGAATGATATTTGTTACACATCAACATTTTTAATATTAGAAAGTTGAATAACTAGGTGTTATTTTAAAACTTAAGAATCCATCCTCTCAAAAAAAAATTTTTTTGGTGAGTTTAAAATTATATTGCTTTAAAATATAAAATAATTAAGAGATAATTTTTTCAAATAACCTTGTATGTTGTTTAATGAGTACTTATTTTCACTATATTATATAATGATGAGTTTTATTTATTATAAATTGAACTCTCAATATTACATAGATTCACTTATTTTAGTGACATATAAAAGTTATAAATAAACAAATAAATTGTTTATTTATTATTATTTATTTTAAAACTCGTGAATAATGAAGTTTGGAGACGAAATTAAGACAGTAGTTTTGAAGTTACTCATTACATAAAACTCATGCATGTATCTAAAAAAGATTGGTTGTTGGATGTACAAAACTACAAATTCTAAATTTTTCCTAAAATTTTCCTAAATTTTAGGACTCATGATCAACAAGTACTTTTTGTCACATGTTGAAAATGATACAATATAGTTAATAGGATATCCAAGTAGAGATTCATTTAAACATATTTTTGCCACATGTCTAATATTGAGTTATCCCTTTTTTCCCCCCAAAATTCTTCAAATGGGTCTCCATTTGGCTTGTGATCTTTGTTGTCAACACATTGTAGTGGAAGGTGATTTTTAATCACTTTTAAAACTTTACAACAGACTGTGCAGGTTTTATCTACAGTAGGTCATTCATTGCTGATATCAAAAGGATTGCATTGGTGCTGGACTAGGTATCATCAGTTTATGTTTGAAGGGAGTATAATAAGGTCATCCATGTGCTGGCACTAAAAAAAAAAGGTGATTTTGTGTGTTAATTTAAAAAGTAAAAGAGAAAATATTTTAAATAACATTTGTTAATTTTTAATGATAATTTAATTGTGGTTGATAATATAAAATAAAAACTATTGTTGAAAGATAAAAATAAATATATATTAAGTAGAATAATATATACTATGAACAAAGAATAAGGAAATAAAGATATTAATAAACAAACATTTTATAAAAATGGATAATAGATAATTTTTATTTAATTAATTTTTCCTTTTTTTTCCATATTTTATATTATCTTTATTTTCTCCATCTTTCTCTTTATCATCATAAGTAATCTTCAACAACATAAATACTAAAAGTTGATTAAAATGATATGAAATAAGAATGGATAAAAATGATAAAAATGATGAAAATAAAACATAAGGGACCAAACTAAATTTTTTACGAAAGTTTAGTGGGGGCCTGTGCCTCCTCAAGCCCCCCTCCCCCTGGCTCTGCCGGTCCTGCTGTTATGTGCTAATCTTGTACTGATGTATCACTTACATTAAGTTATGAAAGCAGCATGATTACTATAAAAAAATAATAATAATAATACCTTATGGATAAATTAACTTAGGTGGAAAAGTAAGATTAATTTCATACTTCGAGATTTTATTTTTAAAATGATGCACTAAATGATGTCCAGTCTAGAGTCTACAAATGCACTTCCTGGCGTTTTTTTTTTCCTCTCCAACCTTGTGACTCGAAGGTTGCCGACTTTAAATGCCATTTCTTCTGAGATATGCCACTTTTCTATGGTTTCTTATAACTTTTACAGTTTTACTGGCATCTCTAGGAGTTTCTCTGCCATGTGTAATTCCTTGTCTTGTTTTTGCAAGTTCTAGTTTCAATGAAGGTGCAAGTTGTCTTATAAAGCTTGTGGATGATGAATATCTTGGAGCAATCTGGCGCAAGATAAAGTACATGAAAAAGGAAAATAATGTTGTAGTTGAGAAGGATTGTCTTCTCTTTGTGGCGAGATAGACAAAACTATATCACCAAATCAATGCTTGTAGGGTTTGAATATATATTGGGATTCCTAATTATCTTTTTCACAGGAGGTTCCAACCATTAAGACCAGGTGTTGAAACCCTTGACACATTTGACCCTTATAAGTTACTTGTGATATTTTAGGTTTTAACCCTTCATTTGATGGTGTTGAACCATGAATATTTCATCTATGCTACAAAGAACACAACAAAGGGTCTAGCTCCTGGAAGCAAGTTCCAATCCCTCAATGTAGAAATCTTGAATAACTTGACCAAAATTGAAAGAGATTCTTTCCAAATTGAGCTCAAATGGTCATAAAGCATTGATTGAACAATGTTAGAGTATAAAAACAAATATAGAAGAGGGGCTAAGCACACAACTAGAGCATTCAACTTGAAAAACTAAGAGATTGAAGCTTTCATCTTTTCTCTTTGAAATATCAACTACTCTCCTAATTTGTTTTGTTCTCTTTCATCATAACAAGTGAAAAAGGGATTGGGGGAAACTTTTGTTAGACCTAGTAACCCATTCTTAAGGTATAAGAAGGGTTTAGAGATTTGCAATAAGGGAATTGAAAG
>BPVZ01000048.1:647138-662711 GCA_020521535.1 Rubroshorea leprosula
CCCTGAAAAGAAGGTCAATATGGGCTGTCAATGTTTATTTTACAGATGTTTGTCTTAGCTGTCAATATTTTGCAGGAACAATCAATTTCAGCTGTAATAACTTCTGTTGCAAACATGATACCACAGGTTTGTCCCTATTTTCACCCAATTTCAAATTCGGAGATCATTAGTCAAGGCTAAACTTTTCCTAGTAATGTGGCTTAAGACTAAACTATTCATCTAAAGGCATTTTCCCCTCAAAATTAGTCTGGCGCAACTATGCCTGCCTTTTCAGTTAGCATAAAGATACTGTAATTGAGCCTTGAGTGCACAATATATTTTGCCATAGATGTCTACTTTATGATTTGCCAGTTTTCAACTTGTTTTATGTATCTTAGTACTGCTGAGCATGTTACTGTTTTATGTCTGTATTTTAAACTTGTTTTAATCAAATTTTCTCTAATCTGATTAACATTTCTTGGGGACTCTGCTGAAGCACTCCCTACCATATTTCTTCTTGTTTATCTGATGAAATAGAAGCTTCCTCTGAAAAAGCCATGGAACGTGATAGAGACTTCACTTTCTACACTTTCCATCCATTTTGTTTACATTCTGCTGCATTTACATTTTAATCATTTGCTCACCTGACTTCAATTTTTAGAAATACCTTCTTGAGCAACGAGCAGTCATTGATGTTGATGGAGGAAAATATCTGAATGAGGATAGTGACCTTAGATCAGTAAGTCTGGATTTTTTTTTCCTTTTTTTTTTTTTTTGCTGGTGCAATTTTGATTTTAAGCTTCGCTTTATCATTTGTCTTAAATCTATCTGTTGTTGGTAGCAAAGAATAATTTCATTTTAGAATGCCAATCTTCTTTCTTTTTTTTTTTGTTGTTGTTTCTTTTCTATTTGTTCTCTTTATTTGATTATTAGTAATTTCATCGTTCTATGCTTGTTAGTAAATACATATTAGAGTTGCATTGAAGGTTTCATATAGATTATATGGTGAATATTTGGTTCCTCCACATTGCAGGTTCTTCAATACCTACTTGATGATGTATCTGATTTCCTAAAACAATTTACTGATAAAGTAGTCATGAAAGATGTTGAGGAAGAAAAAGGCTGTGTCTGTTTGCTGAAATCTTTTATTGGCTATGTAATGGAGCGTGAGAGAGAAAACTTTCGTTCCAGGAGACATGACAATGAAAATTCTGTCACTTTGACTACCATTCATCAGGTATCTGACCAAACAGCCTTTAAATTTGTTCCAAGGGCTCTGATGATATTCCCTTTGACTCACTATCTATTCATCTTTCTTATCTTCTGTCTGCAGTCCAAAGGCTTAGAGTGGGACATTGTCTTCATAGTGAAGGTACTCAATCATGTTTATATATTGATGCTGAGTGACCAATTTATTAAGCAACTGCTGCAGTTTGTTATGAATTCATTTATTTTCCATAACTGATTGTACTAGTACCTTATGAGAACTGGAAATAACACACAATAGAGACCACAATTCAGTTTGTTCAGGTTAACACTCCCTCCATCTCAAAGGATTGTAGCTGATCAATTTTTGGAGCTCTTCAATTGACAACTAACTAAAATTAAAAAGCAAACAATTAATTATGTATAATCTAAATATGTTACCTTAAGACTAAAAATTGTAGAATAGTTTTAGTTTTATGAGAAAGGACAAGTTGAAAAGATTGCAGAAATAGTGGTGATGGTCAAAGCTTTAGTAGATACTTAACAAATATCTAGATTCATAAGCCAAAATATGCAACTTGAATTTCATTTTGCTAGATCATCATTGCATAGAAATGTATTGTTTTCCCTTTTCTTTTTAAGCATACAACCTAGAACATGCTTTTCCTCCAGACATTTGGTACTGGATGGTTTTGATTAAAGGTGACTTTGAGACAAAGTTAGTCATGGCACACTGGAAACAACAGATAAGGAAATGACTTAAACTGGTGCCTTTGACTTTGAGTTACCATTGTTAATTGCAAATAAATGAAAATTGTTTTACAGGCGAATGAAACTGAGATCCCCTTGCTGCATGAATTTAATGGTGCTTCACTGGAGAATGGGACAACAGTTGAGGTATGAGATTTCCTTGGCTTAGAGATTCTTAGGTTTTTCCTGGTACCGCTACAAGTTGATTAAATGTTGTGCTCAATTACTTAGGAAGAACGGCGTCTTTTATATGTGGCAATGACCCGTGCTCGAAAAAAACTTTTTATTCTGTATGTTACTGTGGATTCAAATTGGCAGGTCAGAACCATGTGAAACTTTTCTTGTTCTGTTTCTTACTGTTGTTTTGGGACTAACACTATACCATATTGCAGATGCTTCAACCTTCACGGTTTCTCAGAGAAATCCCAAAACATCTTCTGGAGATTCAGGTTATCCTTATAAAATTTTTCAGTTCTATGTTGCCGCCTTGCCGGTCAAAATGATTCTATGTTACAATAAATCCAAGGGGATCGGGATGTTTTGAAAGCATTGCACATTCCTAATTAGCATTTGCCTGGATTTTGTTTATGTATATACCTGTGTTTCCAGTGATACACAAATATTTCAGTTATAGTAGAGATTACCTTTGTAAATGTTATGCAGGCTGATCTAAGCATGGAAGATATAAAAACCAGACATCAAGACATTCAGAAAGAAAATGCACAGTATACCATTGATCTTCCACAAGAAAAGCAATCTTCAGAAGCCCCTGAAATGCAAAATGATTTAATGGAGGTTCAAATTTATGCTGCCCCGAAAGAATTCACAGAATCAGTGGAGGCAATCGATGGAAATAGTTTCCTAAGAAGGTTTTCCTTCTAATAGAATGGTTTTATTTTTTAACTCTTGTAATGCTCTTTAGGACAAAGCATTTCTCAGATCCCGCCATTTTCTGCAGATTCAATGTGGAAGACAGATCAATTGTCTCTCATTTGTTCCATCAATGGGCGAAGAAGCCAGCCTTTAAAGCGCCTGGGAGGTTGCTTGACAAGGTAACTATTTTTTAACCGTTAACTGAATTGAAATGCATAAATTTTTACAGTTGTTCAAGGGTCCAAAAACTCCTGATTTAAACAATTTCCCCTTACATTTTTAATAATATTGATCCCTGAATGGGGGTTTCATTAATTACATTGCAATTTTTACCTATTTTCCCCTCAAATTTCATAGGATGTTAATTGTATCCTTTCTTTCTGTCCTTTCTTCTTCACTGTTGTGCCCCTGGGAATGAGGATCAGGAGGCTGTTTCCACCCTGAGCATCATAAACGTTTGTAATTTTATGGGATTACATAAACGTTATAGATTATGAATACTGTGTTATTTGCATAGCAAATTGACGTCTTTGACTTTGCTGCGGCCACCTCTGAATTGCATAGAACCTGAAAATATCATTCATTGTGTTCTTAAACCCACTTTTTCTGAAAATATTTTAACCACTTTTAATCCTTGACCTATATCTGCAGGTTCGATTTGTAATTGAGGAGCGCCAAAGAGCCAAAAATTACAAACACAAGGTCACTTTACTTTTCCGTTTTTAGTCCAAGGTTATGTTTAGCTGTTATGCAGTGTTTACCCAAGGAAATGTCCCTCCTCGGCTATGAAAAATCTGTTACTCTGGCTTGGAATAGAGATGAGCTGGGCTTGTATTATGAGTTCCATCCCCTACATTTCTAACGATGACATGACTTTTGTCAGGATGTTTTGCGCGCACTGAAGTCCTGTTTAAGCTGTGATGAAGCACTTCACTATGCAGAATATGTAAGCAGATTCAGTGATTTTACCTTGTTCTTTTGGTATATGAGATAATCTTCCTCTTCCTTTATTCCTCCCCTCTCACTTCAAGATTTCAACTTAAGATCTCTAATTTAAAATCTCAAGTTCTAATTAAGGTTTTTATCTTCATATTTGAAACATGAATGATGGAATCTGCATCCACAGAGAATGTAGTCTCCAATGAAATGGTTCATTTTCTTCATAATGCTATTTCCTTTTGTAGGTAGTGAGGTGGGAGCAAATACCTGCTGATAAGCGTGCTCACTTGATGCGGGAGAAACAGGTTTGCTTTCCAACATGTTCAACTGAATGGTTGAAATGCCTTTAATTACTTTCAAGTAAATATATGCATATAGTAACCCTAAACAATTGAATGAAATCTTTACCCTGATATTCTGAACTAATTACTCGTGTCTATCCATTCGCTTTACCTTGCTTTAATAAATAATTATCTTTCAAAGGTACTTGGACGTCTGATGGTATTTGTCTCTCTTCCAGGAGCATTTCCAGAAACTAAGGATGGAAACAGCTATGGGTTCATCAGCACCAACATCAAAGCAGGTACTCGGTATAATTAAACAAATTACTCTTTCTGATTTCCTTTTCTGGCCTTTTCCGGCCTTTATCATCATCTTAATTGTGTCCATGCACCATAGGTGAGAAAAGATGTAGATAAAAATATTAATTTAATTTAATTTTTTTATTTAAGAATATAAACTTTATTAGTTTCTAAGTAGCATGGGAAATTTTGAATTTTTTCTATTTAAAATGTTAATTTTGTATTTTTTTATTTAAAAATGCTAACTTTATGTTTATTCTATTTAAGAATTAATTAAATAGTTAAAAAAAACATTTGACTTGTTAATATTACCATCTAATTAATTCTTAAATAGAAAAAATATAAAATTAACATCCTTAAATAAAAAATTAAAGATTTATCACCTTATTTAAAAACCAATAAAATTCACTTCCTTAAAATAAAATAAAAAAAAAAAAAGACAAAATTTGTATCTTTATCTGCAACTTTTGTCCACAGGGACTCAAGAAATAAATCTAACTTGCAGTTAATGATTCAAGCTAAATTTTTAAAAGTACTTGACATTACATTCATTTTCCACTAACGAGGAGGTAGGGTAGAATAGAAGACCAAGTGGATTTACTAGTTAATACAGATGTTTCAAGCAATGTACTTTATTAGATGAACATATTCTTGTAAGAGTGCATGTTTTTTTATACTAGACTGCATTAGATTATAAAACAAGAATCATTGGATAGGAAAGAACCCAAAATATCAGGAAGCTCACCCCTACCCAATGGTTAAATTATGCAATTTAGACCATTCAACACTTTTTTGTGATTAAATACTACTTCTACGAAATTTCCTCACAGGCTCTATTAAATTATTCCTCTGTAAGTTGTAAATGCATGCCCCCTTAGAATGTTTGTATATTAATGCAGATTATTTCTTAGAACTTTGAAGTTTACGCGCCGTTTTAATTTTTTTATACCACCAAATCAAATTATGAGAGGTACCTCAACTGAATTTGCGTATTCCTTGAACTATAGATTGCATACCTGCGAACTTTGGGATGCACCGAGTCTCCTACTTCACGTCTCCAGGCTTCTCGTCTGATTGAGCAGTACAAATCATTGTGACCTCGCTATACTATTTATGATGCTTGTATTCATGTATATTACAATTACTGAAATTATATATCTACTTGGTACCCATATGAAACCTAAAACCAAGTTTGTTTTATTGCGATTGAAGTTTCACATGGGTAAATGCGAATGTAAGGACAAACTTTTTTAGCATGCTACATGAATCGGAGATCTATCCAAGAATGAATGATCATTTGGAAGTAATTTCCCATAGTTACCTAATAGGTTCGGGTTCAAGCAAATCCCAAACAGAAGGGAACAACAACTCTTGAGCCTCATGTTGAGATGAAATTATCGCCTTCAACTCCACATAACATATAGCAGAGTAAAGCATTCAAGATTTCATGCATGACAACAATGAAACTCGGAATTGCTGTCTATGAACTATGAGGCAAGTGCCATGTTGCTTTTGCAGTTAATAAAATTATAAAACAAGGTGCAATGAATTTTATAGATGATATCAAACTATTAAAGGGTTGTAATTTTTTATTTTAATTTTTTCATTAGAAAAGCAGTGGTTCCTCTTAAATGGTAAAAAAGGACTTATTTAAGTAGTCCCTTATCTTATTTGTAATTTGTATACACAGATGATAGAGTCATTCACATATATGCACAAAAGCTCTAAATGTGAATGGCAAATGAGAGAGGAGATGCACCTCTAATCAAATGGGTCAATCCGTGGGTCATGCTCGCTTGCCATTGCCATTCCAGTGCAAAGGCACGTAGGGCACATGACCTGCCATTGGGAAAATGAGGGTTAAAAGATAACATTGAAACTTGAAAAAAAAATTTATGCAAATAATAGCATAGAAATGGAAGAGAGCATTCAATTAAAAGCTTTGGCATCCCTTCCAGAAAAGGAATAAGTAAACTGCAGGATCAAATGATCTGTTGGCACATGAAGTGACATGTTTGATCATATCTTCATCATTTGTCCTTGAAAACTGTATCACATGCTGCAGTTCCTCTTGAAACTTAGAAACTCATTTATTGGCATTAAGAAGACTCGGAAAAGCAGCTCATAAAAGGTAGGAACTATTCATCTATTAATGAAAATTTTCTGTCAAATACTAAACCATGTTTTCAGGTGCTAAACCTTTCCAGATCCAGAGCAGTTTGAACATCTTTCTGTTTTAGGTGCTGATAGAGGCTGTTCTCCACTGTTGACTGTTGATACAGGCTCAATAAGAAGAAGAGCTCCTGTGCTTGAGCACCGAGCACAAGCAAGATATCCTGCATTAGAACGTGTACATGGACCCAGATTGAATTTCCATGGAAAAATGATGTTTAAACAATAGATAAATGAACTAATGATAGGTATGCAAAAAGAAAAAAGGTTTTGTAACTTAAAGGCATGCACAAAGCTGCTGCAAAATGTAAAAGAAAAAGCTTCTTGGTTTGAATGGTACGTGGAAGAAATGGCATAAGAATGTAGGAGACTGAAAAGAAGTACTGCAAAATCACAAATTGCAAAAGATATCTACCTCTAAAACCCAACTACAAAGGAAAATAAGGTAATTGTAATCTACATGCATGCATCTCTTTCTCAAGGAAGCTACAAAGTATAATTTCAACTAGTGAAAGAGGCTTCACAGGTGTTCAGAAGCGGAAGTTTCAGCACATCAACAAGGATTAAACAACTAAATATGCCTTTGTCATTGCAATGAGGAGAAAAACAAGATGCTTAATGTATAACTAATAGCATAGCCCTAAATTGATAAAAAAAAATAACCAGGTGTTTTCAATATGAGAGGAAAAAGAAATAGAAAACAGGAGCACAAAGCCCGAACAAACAATATAGATCAACGAATATACCTGTTCCAAGACAATACTTGCATCGTTTTTGTTCCTGCTGTTTCACATTATTTATTTCAACCACCATCAAGGCTGAGATCACTCCTACTGCTCCTCCAGAGAAAGATGCTACTATAGGATCAACCTGACTACAGTTAGCAATATTAAAACTGGTTATACCTGGGAACTAAAATTCCAAACTGTCTGTTGTAAGAGAAATGACTTAAACTTCCAAAATTATCCCCAAATCATAGCTTTGTCATTCAATCAATTAATCAAATTGCAACTACTGTTAATTAATCAACATAATCTCCCATTTATATCTAAAGGATGCAAACCTTTTTCATTGAACCAAAACCCAGTATTCAAAATAGGGCCTTAATCAATTCATTTACCGTAATGCAACCTGATTGTAATCAGATATAAAGTACAAACAAAAGATTAAGCCATACCTCAACTGCTCAGGGAGGTACATACTACGAATAAAATCTTCATATGAAGTGCCCCCTAGACCTAACTTCAGCTCCAACTGGGATATCAAAATGAAAGCACAGAATGGTAAGCATCATTTTTGAGGAGCAGGGATACTTATATCTACATCTAGAGAACTTAATTAAAATATTTGGAAATTCATAGATATACAATAATATACAATCACACACACACCAAGAAAACCATCATCTTCTCTCAGTATCATAGCTTATACATGCAGGTGAGAGCACACACAGAGCTTGACTAGTTCAAAAATGACTTACAACAGGTGCTAGGAGGCCACCAAAAAGAATAATTCCCGCAATAAGAGTGAAACAAGTAGCATAATACATCCTAAGATTCTCTGCACTCTGCAAGCAAAATGTTGAAAGGGTTAACTTATCACTAGAGCATCCAGATAGAATATCAAAACATTAAAAGAACTAATAAAAAGCAAATTATAGGTGAAGCTGAATGAGAGAAATCTCACCAACGGAGGCAAGAAGGGAATGAATGATGGAAAATTAGGAAGCTCATTTTCTTGCTGTTCATTAAGAATACCAAGTTCAGCTCCTTTAATTCTCTGTTGTATCCTCAGCCTGCGAACCTACAGATATCTGGCGATGTTAAGTGCAGGGAAAAATGAAAAGAAAAGGGATAATGCTCTAAGATGAAAACCATAATTAAAAGAAATTGCAATGCCTCAACTTGGTTCCAAAGCTCCATTTAGCATTTTCATGAAGCATGTGTAGCTTCACTAACGCAATACTAGGTTTGGTTTGAGCATTTTCAGCTGATCCTTTGGCTTAATAACCATTTGAAGAAGTTTTTACCAGGGTGTTATTCAGGTTTTCTTCTCAACAAACAACATCTAGAACCACCAAAGAGCTACAAAGCTTGCATCAAAACTGAGTAGCAAATTTCTGCAAAAGGAAACTAGTTGCTGACCTCCTCCATGTGCAGGAATATCTTGTTCCGACGACTCCGGATATTATCCTGAATTTCCTGCATTTCCATCTTGGCAAAGTCCTGCACTGTTTCAGGACCTTCTATGATGCAAAATCTGCATTTAAATTCACAAAACATATCTATAAGATACAAGCTTGGCACCTCTCTAGATTATCACAGCTAAACTTATGTTATATAAGCAAATTCAACCAAAAATATAAAAAATAAATCATGCTTATTCATGACAAAACCTATTTTGAGGAGGCAGTTTCACTTTCAAAACACTAATGGAGAGTAGATCTTTTCAGACTTTTCTTCTTCAACATAGATTTTAAGATTCAAACCGCTTTAATTAATAGACATAGCAACGATTAACCATGAATCACACTTAACAAATACACTAAAAGATACAAATCATCAATAAACAAATATCAGCTAGAAATATCACAGTTAATTGAAAGTTCCAAAGAAATATCCAGAAAACATTCACGATAAAACAATTTGAGCGAAAACACTCGAATCAACTACAAAGATGGAGTTGCTTCCAGCGTCTACGGCTTCAATTCCATTCCATCTAGATGTCCAAGTGAACGATCTCAAACTTTCTATTTCTGATGATCTGAATAAATATCTAATGCAGAAAACGATACTGAATTTTCAAGTAAATTTTCAAATGCTAACATCAGAACAAGAGAAGAAAGAGTACCCGGCGGCACTTTTATCGGCAGAATCAGAGTCAGTCGAGGTCGAGAAGGACGAAGAGTCGGCGTTGGCGGCCATCGATCGCCATCTAGAACTCAAATTAGTGCTCGACAGCAAAAACCTAGGGCTCGAAGAATACGAATTGCGAAGACGCGGTGACTGTGGCGGAAACTGAACCGCCAAAACTCGAGCTAAACAGCTCATCCTTCTATTCTTCTCTTTTCCACTTCAACGCATGAATCTGAAGCAACTCAGACTTCTTCTTCTCCCCTGCGATTTCGATGGTGTCGGAGCATCCAATCCAAGAGGAGTTTTGATGAGAGGAGATGGAATAAAGTAATGATGAACAGATTGAAATGGAGACAAGAGAACAAGGCCAAGTGCCGCATTTAATTTTGATGCACTCGTTATTGGCAGGAATCCATTTCTAAATGGACAATTGGGGTTGTGGTGGGAAATACGTGTCAGCTGAACCTAGGCCAGTGTTTTTATGAGTGATATAATGGGTGCTCTTGTTTGGGTAAATGTTGATGGAGCTTCTTGCCTGTTTTGGTGGGGCTTCTTACAACTTTTAAATTTTTTTATTGTTTATTAATATAAATTTAAATTTTTATTAAAGAAACAATTTTAAAATTATTTTTAAAAATAATAAAAAATAAATAAATAATAAGTAAAAATAAAATTTATAAAAAGTTTAAGTTTGAAACTTTTAAAATTTATTATTTAAGTTTTTTTAAGGTTAAAAAGAAATTAAATAATATAAATTTTTAAGAAAAAAATTTAAATTTATAAAATATAGATAATATCAAAAAATTAAAGTACCTACAAACTTCACCAAACATGTTTAAAGTATATTTGGTAAAACTTGTAAGAGCTTTTATTTTATTTTATTGTTTATAAGTGATAAGTTTAAATTTTTATTGGAGGAAAAATTTAAGAGTTGTTTTTAAAAATAGAAAAAAGTGAATAAGAAGTGAATAAAAATGAAGTTTATAAAAAGCATAAATTTAAAATTTTTTAAAATTTACTGTTTAAAATATTTTAAAGAATAACAAAGTTAAAAAAATATAAGCTTTTAAAAAAAATTTAAATTTATAAAATATAAATAATGTCAAAAAATTAAAACTTTTACTAGTTTCACCAAACACACTTTTAGTCTTTATTCTTTTGGATATTTTGCAAGATTCCCAAGATATGGGTGCTCTCGTTTTGGTATTTTTCAAATAAGATTCACAAGATATGAACTCACAAGTTTGACTTAATGGCTTGACTTCTCTAAAAATTTTTACCCAAGAAAGTTGTGATCCAAACACAACATTAAGGTAGATGTTTTATGGGGTCTTTGTGGCATTAAACTCTTTAACATATATAACCTTCATTTTGCTCTTTTTTTTTTTCTTTTTTTTTTTTTTGAGTTGATTATTGGAGCAATATGTCAAATTCTTTTTATAAAGGTATTTTATTTGTTTAGGTTATTGTAGGAAAAGCTGTTATTCTCTATAAAGTTTTAATTAGTAAACACACGTAAAATAAAAATAAATAAATAAAAAGGCAAGTGTTTTATACCATATGGCATTTTATGATCATTATTTAAGTTATTTTAGTCTGAGTTAATTAACAAATTGACAAGTGAAAGACACTATTATAATGGAAAGTTAAGGATATAATTTCTATTTTCCAAAGGTTAGGAATGAGTTTACAAGCATCCTAAAGGTTGATGACTTAAAAAGTTTGCACAATCATATTGTTATAATATATCATGTAAAAATAAATTATAAATTTATAATTATAATTTTTACTTTCAAAAAAATAATTATAACGTATTATTAAATAAGTATTATAAATAAATTCTTAAATATAAGTAATCAAACATATAACAAAACCTCTAATTTCTCTTTCTACTCTTTAGTTTTTGAAAACAGAAAATATAAGCATATCTAAATATTTAATAATAATTATATAATATATTTAATAAATTTAATATTAATATTATGGTCCATAAATTTAATAATTATAATTAAATACCTTGATTTTTTTTATTTCTCCTGGTTTTTACACTGGAATCGTTTTTATTTCTTAGTATTAGATCACGTTTGGCTTCTACCAATTCCATTGTCAGGATAGCGAACCGCGGGATAATAACATTAGCCTTACCAAACGAAACCCTCATCGGGGCGTATGTTCCCAATCCAAAGAAACCCTAGGTCGCACCCCTATAAATACATAGCCATCGCCGTCTTCATCTGGAATCAAATCGGCGTTTGCTTGTTCTAAGCTGTCCAGCCACTGCTCATTCGTTATCGTTTTTTGTTCTTCGCTTTACAATTTTTATCGTTTTGAAAAATTTCCGAGAGAAATCGCAGTGATGACCTCAGAAATTTCAAGCTCAACAGACCGGAATGCAGGCTCCTCTTCTTGAGAAGTTTGCGTGTCGACTACCCCGCTGAACTGAGCGATCTCTCTTCTCTTTATGAATCCTCTATTTGGTTGCATAGAAAATCCGATTCATTCTGTTTTATGGCCTCTGAAAATCTATTTGAAAGATCTCTCTCTTTCTTTTTTTCCCTTTTTTTCTTATAAAAAGTTTTGAAATGATTTTTGAGAAGGTGTTGTGGGAAATTGAAGGTTGCGATGAGGATACTAAGCTCCCTCTTCTGATATTTAGTTGAGGAAATCAGCTGGCAGAATCGAACCTATGACTTTAATCGCCACCACTGAGTACTTTCAATTCCCACTTACAACGAATTTCGTTTACTCATATAGTTTTTACAAAATTTTCGACCTTTTTAGATGAGGATGAAGCAAAATATGTAAATCCAACACTTGATCTGAGTTTTCCATGATCGAGAGATGCTCAAATATGCTTCTGAATCTGTGTTTGTTTCTTGGTTTTTTTTTTTTATTATTTTTTATTTTTTTATATATAATTTTTTTTATCTTCCTGGTGAAGTGTTTGGCAGAGTCATCAAGTGATGAAATTGGGAAAATCTTAGGACACCTTCCTACATAGCTTTCTAAGCTATGGATGAGAATAACATTTCCGAGTCCTGATGATGACTGTAGCCTTCAATTCTAAATTAAAAAAAAAAAAAAAAAAAAACCTTTTCATAATAAAATTAAGAGCCCTAGTTGTTTTTTATTTTTTTACCATACCTAAGATCATATTAAACACCATATTAAAGGTATGATAATATATATCTATATGTTTGGTACAGAGCTTTAAATTGAAAGATTACTTGATGATCTAAGTCTCATTGAAAGAGAAGAAAAAACTTATAAACAAAGTAAATAACACAGAAGAGACCACGGAAGCAGGGTAGTCTGTAATTGCGTGTGTAATGTTATCCAAATCGAGCTATACAAGTGATGAACAAGTTTGAGTACAACCTTAATCTTGGGATTTTGCAAGAGGACTATAACTACGTCACATTTCCTTCAAATCCTATGATTCAATCATGTCAAATTGTTGTGGTCACCCGTTGCTTCGGTGGTTACAGAGCTAGGGAGGGTGACTTCCTTCTCTTTGAGATCCTCTTTGGAGGTTTTGAGGAAGATAGAAGCTATTAGTAGCTCCACATACATGGTTATTTGTAAATAAAAAGTGAATTATCATATTAAAATCCATTGTAGTGTAGTTGGTTAGGATACTCGGCTCCTATATGCAAGCGTATATACGTGCTTGCATATTTTATTATATGTATGAATTTGTGTTTGTGTTTTAATTTATACATTTTTATTAGTATGAATTCATGTATTTTCTTGTGTATAAGTATTATGTATGAACTAAAGTATGTGTTTTAAAATAGATTTAATTATGTTTTAATATGTATTAAAGGTTATAATATTCAACTGGTATAAAAGTCTACTTGCAGATACATTTATACCCAATAAGTTAAGTAATGAGTTTAAATTTTTAATACATGAGTAAATATTAAGTATTAAAACCTTATATCTACTATTGTTTAAGTTAAATATAAATATGAGTAAATATCTACTCCATATCTGTATCTGCTCATGTCTAGATTAGGTCATAGTGTCCATGTTACGTGTTGAACAATACAAAGTGATGGGCCCAATCAAACATCTTTCCGGATTGAAAGATCAATTATTTCATGACCAAAGTAAATCAACCAAAAGAGAGAACATTTTTTTTTTTTTTTACGAAGGCAATGGTTAGTAAATTAAGTTAGTTGATTGTTAGAAACTGGGAATTCGATCTCCAAATGAGGGTGAATGTCACAATTTTCTCATTAAGGAGCGCGGCCCAATCAGTAGGCCGCATGGTGGAGTTCCCAAAAGAGAGAACATGGGAACTTAATAATCTCTAATTGCATATGTAATGCCATCCAATTCAAGCTATGAAAGTGATGATCAATTTTGAGTACAACTAAGGCAAAACAAAAAATGGTTTTAGTACAACTTTAGCCTTAGGATTTAACAAGAGGACTAGAACCACATGACATCTTCAAATCCTATGATCCAATTATGTATAATTGTTGTGGCCACCTGTCGTTTCGGTGGGCACAAAGCTAGGGAGGCTGCCCCAACCTCTTTGAGATCTTCTAGGGATTTCCTATGAGATTTTTCTTCTCTTACAAGTTCAACCATATCTTTCCATTTAGCCTTGAAGCAGTTTCAGAACCTACTCTAATCTAACATTTTTCTTAATCATATGATATAATTATGTAAAATTGTTGCGGTTAGGCTAGAAAATCAGTTTTGGTGAAAGATAGAAATTCAATACAGGATAAGATTTTATGGAGACCGAAACAATGCTTATCCTGTTCAACTAATAACTCTCCTTTTCTTTTTTTATTTTCATTTATTTATATGTAACTAATAGTATCTTATTCGAATGTTAAAATATATTTGGTTTGAGAGAAACAAATAAGAGGGACGTAAGGATGCTATATCCTTTCCTTTCTTCCTATTTTCCCTCGTTCCTTTTATTTGGACAAGCAAAGGAATTAAAAGAAGAAATAAAGTATAGATCTTTCCTCTCCTTAAATTAAACATGCCATTAGTAACTTTATACATAATTATTTATAAATAAAATGTGGTAGTAAAATCCCATTGTAGTCTAGCTGGTTAGATACTCGGTTCTCACCCGAGAGACCAGGGTTTAAGTCCTGGCAACGGAATTATATTTTTATCCTTTAAATTGTTATGCATAATTTAAAAAAAAAATGGAAAAGGGGAATGCATTGAGATATTATTGCAGGTGACTTGTTGGGCCAAAATGGAATCAAGTTTCAAGTTGAACATAAGTGAATTGGGTCCAATAGAGGAGGCAACTATGCAGGAAAGTGTGCAGTGTAGTCCCCACTCCCCACAACGGATTAGGTTATAGTGGCCATGTTACAAGTTGAACAAGAAGGGATGAGCCCAATTAAAGATCCTTTTGGATTGGATAAGCATGTGATTTGTGTTCAAGGCATGGTCCAGCAACAGGGAAAAGGCTCACTGTTTATGTAATTCTGCATGTTAAACATGTGCTCTAGATTCTAGACATGCCCAGGCTTCATAACCCAGACCCATCACTTTTTCATCATGGCCGAAAAATATCTTCTTTTTTGGGAATTAAATGGCACTAATGATCCCTGTACTCAGTTAAAGTTTCCAAATCTTAGTTCTAATACCTCTTTTTTTGGGCTAAGTTATGCCAACCATTAATAATAATGTTATGGCTATTAAAATCATAAAATTTTATCTTTAAAAATATTAATTTTATTTAATTTAACTGATAAAAATTATTAATACTCATAACTATCAATTAATTACGGATAGAATAAAATGATATTTATTAGTTAATAAATTAAATTAGCTAATAAACTAATATTTTTAGAGACTATTTAAGACCAATAAAAAAACTAAAATTTTGATAGCCTTAATAGTATTGATGGTGGCAATAACCACACCCTTATATTTTGATCATTTTAATTTGATCCCTTTTATGAAAAGGATAAGAGATGATTTTGATCACTTGGATCCTTAAACTCTTTTGCCAAAAAGGAAAAAAATCCTTAAATTCTTAAAGTTGGTTTTTAGGGTTTGTTTTGTTCACAAAAATAACTTTATTGTAGGAAAATATTTATTAAAAAAATAAAAATTTTGTTGTTTGGTTTGGCCCCATAAAATTCATTGAAAACAATTGTTTTTGTTAGGAAAATAATTTATGGATAACTTTTTGTATTATTTTTTCATACAATTTTATATGTCATTTAAAT
>BPVZ01000048.1:685374-697287 GCA_020521535.1 Rubroshorea leprosula
ATATATATGCTTGAACTACAGATCGGGTACTTGGTCCAACAACATCTTGTAATCAACAACAAGTGTACCCATGAGTGGTAATCACAATTACTTTTATCAATTAAAGTCATAGCAATCTTTGAATCAATTTCAAGAACAAGTTTGTTAAAACCCCTGCTTAAGGCAATGGACAACCCATCTCGGATTGCCTAAAGTTCAATCGCTAACCTGATGGTGTGACCAACATGATGAGAGAACTCCAGTATCCACCTGCCAAATTCATCCCTAAACACTCTGCCCACATCGACAAGACTAGGATTACCTAGTGTGAAACCGTTAGTGTTCAATTGAATGAAATTAGTTGGAGGAGTAGTCCAACCAACATGAATAGTAATACAAGAAACTCTAGTTGTTGAAATGTCAAGAACTTGATTAAACTCTATCCCACTTTCTTATAAATAAAATCCTTAATTTCAAAAATAGTAGAGTAATACTTGTTATAGATTAATTGGTTTCTAAAGTACCAAATAGCCAAAATGGTAAAAGAAAATAGTGTTCCAACCACAAGCATAAGTCTAGCCTTGTGAGTGCAACGTGCTTTAAGCTAGCCCTAGAAATCAAGATCGTGATAGTTAATAGTGTCAAGAGGAGCAATAATCTCATTCCAAAGATTACATGCGAAAACACATTCTCTAAAAAGATGATTAAAGGTTTTAGGGCCCTCTTGAAAGCGGGGACATAAATTAGAACCTAACCACCCCAATTAAACAGGGTGTTAAAAGTAAGTAATCTCCCATGAACCATCAACCAAACAAGATATTGAATTTTAGGAAGAGTATCAATCTTCCAAATCCAGGTCTAGTGGATTGAGTAAGAGGAAGATTTTTCCAGAAAATAAGCGGTACATTCTTCTTTGCTGATCGAAAAATTGTTCCTCGTTGGAAGTTGGTGGTGACGTGGCTCGGAAGACTCTAGAAACAAGACGCAACGGGCAAGGTTGGTACCGCAAACGTGATCTGTGTCGCTGCACTCACCCCTCGTACCTAGGGCCTTTTATTTTGAAGTAAATTTAAAAAGATAAATATTAATTATTATAATAAAAAAATTTTAAATAATCATAAAAAAAATTAAAATAGGACTATATATCAAATCCCGAAGGAAGTAGTAAATTGCATTATATAGTTGATACTGTAATTCTTCGTTATCTTGTCCTTTATAATCACAAAATGCATTGTTTTAGGACCTTTAGGTGCAAGATGATTGTTTAAGTTGAAGAAATTTCTAAACTTTTGGGGTTGGATCCCACTGCCACTACCACATTTCAGCCAAAAAAAAAAAAAAAACTATCTTATCATTTGTTCCTTATGAAAGGAAAATTAGGTCCAAAACACATACACAACAAAAGCATGAAATTGCTAAGGGGTCTCAACAATTGTACTTTTCTTCCCAAAGAAACAAGAACACACTCAAATTTGATTTGATACAGATCAAAACACAGGCATTTGCTAAACAACACACTCAAATTTGATTTGATACAGATCAAAACACATGCATTTGCTAAACAACACACTCAAATTTACACAAAATGCCACACCGTAACCACCACACCCACCAAGACCACTGCAAGAGACTCCCATCCTCTCAACATAATTCCCCCATCCGAAGTAGAAACAGGATTACCGCTCTTGGAATTAGGCGTCGGAAGGCTGGCTCCAGGCTGCACGTGAGTGGCTCCAGGCTGCACCTGAGTGGCTCCAGGCTGCGCCTGAGGCGCTCCAACCGGTGAAGAGGCCGTGTCGCCTTCTACATTAACCTGTAGCTTCAGCCCTCCCAAACAATACATCTGGTTACCGTCGATGAAATATCTCATTCCGGGTTGCGTCAGGTTAATCGTTGTGTTCCCGTTAGAGTACCTGCTGATAACATTCGTTGTGTTGCATGTCCGAAAGTTTTCTTTGGTAACTTCGCAGATATTGTCAGATGATAAATCCTGGAACACTGCAAATTAAGAGGGGGAAAAAAAGTGCATTAATTATTTAATTTGGATTTTGCTGTCTCTAAAATTTAGATATATACAGTATATTTTGATAAGTTATTGCTTACCGAGAACATCTCCAACCTTGAATGTCTTATCGGCTGCCCATGAATCGAGATTGGTGCTTATGTCCCAGCCGGAAGTGTCACCGATCATGTAGGTGGTGGCGGTGGTTGTTAACACAAAGCAAGAAAGGAGGAGAAATGAAATCTGGATGGGCTTGGCCATGGTGAATTGAAAGAGGGAGATTTGTGCATGAGAGGATGGAGATGGTAATTGGAGTTTATATAAACACGTGATGGGGCTATTCATCATTTAGATAACCTAACTTATAATTAAAAATTGTTTTTGTAAATTCTCTTTTAATTAATTAAGAGTATAAAACAATATTTTTTTAATCTTAAAGAGCACTTTTTTTTCCATGAATATATACAAAAAATAAATTAACATTAATTTTAATATTGGTATTAAGTGGATAAATTTAATTAGATAATTATTTAATTAGATAATTAATAAATTAAAAATTATTTTTTACTTTTTCAATATAAATTTATCATGAAAAGATTATTACACACTTAGGGTGCACAAATTAAAAAAATCTATAAAATATATTAAATTTTTTTTTTAAAGTTGTATCTTATGATATCTTGGTGAAGCAAAGGAAATGGTTGGTTAGAAACTTAGAATGTCCTAATATGGGTCTTAGTTTGGATGTTAAAAAGAGGAGGCAAGATATTATTTTCTTTCTTTCTTTCTTTTTTTTAACTGATAACATGACCATCCAAGACATTAACTCGATTAGTTTCAATGGTGTTTATAAATTGTTATTTTAATAAGTATAGGATGAATTTTCATTTAAAAGATAGTAAATTTATTAATTTTTGAATTTAAATCCTGTTAATAACAATTTCTCATAAAGTAATAAGTAAATTCTACTATAGGTCCCCATTGAAACTATTTATGGTATGCCCGGCCTTGGACTGGGATAACCTCCTCGCACCCCAAACTTTCTACTAGCAAAAAATAGAAAAATTCCATTAGCTTTTGGCTCTTTTAAAATATTAAAATGGATTGGATGGCAAGTGAGAGGTGGAGGTGGAGGAACACGAAATTAACCCCGGAATGTGCCTTGCAGAAAAGGGCTTTGTCTAGTATTTTGCTTCGTTTCTTTCTGGAGAAGGCAATGGGGACAATTAATTGGAGTTTATCTGTCTCAACAGAAAACTCCGTCTTCACCAACACTCCACCAACTTGTTTGAACTTTTTCTCGGCCGAATAAATGTTTCAGACTTTGGTGGGAAATTAAGTTATACAGAAATTGAGCAAAAGCCCATTAATATTTTATCTAGGACCCCCCCCCACCCCCATTTATGACTATTTGTTTTAAAACTTTTTAAGGAAAAAAATTTTAAGAATATTAAGTTATTTAAATTAAGTTTATGGGTTTTTAAGTATTAAAATATTTTTTAGGAAAATAATTGCCTAAAGTAATAGATTATAATTTTTATAATTGATTATAATTAATTACAATATATACTTTGATATTATTTTGGATCAAAAACATTACGAGAGGAAAATTTTTTTCATTTTGTAATTGATTATATTGCAATATAATTGATTAATTAGAATTTGAAGCATTTTAATCACTTTTCAAATAATAGAATCAGTTATATGAGCTCTTGATTTTCGTATAAGGATTTTGAAAATCTTGAGTTAAGCTGACAAATATGAGTCACCAACTTTCCTGTAATAAGTTTTTGGGTTATAGAAGAACCCAAACATGCCCTAAGTAGAGTTTTGAGAAATGCTAGATTATGAATTCATTAGAAAGCTAATAAAAATGATCCCAAAAAAATTAAAAATAGCCACAAAACATTTTTTTTTCCTTTTTTTTTTTTCTATTTTCAATGGGGACAAAAGTACAAAGACGATAAAAATAAGAACATTAAAAAAAAAAGAGAAAAAAAAATAATATCGCAAAAAAAAGGCTAGCGAAACTGGGAAACAGCGGCGTTTAAACTTAATTTCTTCCCCAATTTCCTGTTGTCCTGGGAATCTTGCTTGCTTTCTTCCACGTCGCCGGCATCCAAGAGCGGCAAAAAGCCTGTCTGGGTACCATCGCTGTCGTTGTCAATGTCGCCGTCGATGGTCAGTCCTTCAATTCTCGATGCCATTGAATCCCCCCTCATTCCTACTTCCACATCTGCATTGCAAAACCGAACACACATAATGAATATTCCAATATAAGTCATTGGTTGATACATATAGTCAATGGGATGAATTATAATCGATAATAAAAATTTTAACCTTTAGCAGCACAATAGGGATGATCTATAACGGCGTGTCCGGCTTAAATTTTTAAGTTTTTATTTATATATATATATATATTTAAAATTTGGAAAACCAATAACATTAGGATGATGATACAAAGATTTAAATACATTTGAGAAATATTAATAAAAGATATTTGAACAATATTTTACAGTCATGTTAAGAAGTTTGGAGTTTCACGCTTCTCTTTTTTAGACAATTAAAATTTTTAGAGGTAAAAGATGATATTTTTTTAGATTGAGAGTTAACTACTTAACTATAAAAGGGTTTGCATTCACAGTTTCAACACCAAATTAAGATTTTTGCATATTTAGTTTGCTACCCATCCATTGAGAATGGAGTTTGCTTACCGCTAAGCACAAATTAGGGTTAATTAAGAGTCATTTTATTTATGAAGTGTAACCTATTCATATCTAGTCAAGTCATAATTTTTAACTCAAAGGATCTAATTTAAAATTTTTAAATTAATAATTATTAATTCTACCAAACTATCTTTAAAAAAGTCTCAAAACTTTTAGCAATGAATATGACCTCCCCAACACTTTTAACAACAAGATTGGGATGAGTCGTTCATCACAAAGAACACGTTTAATTTGAAAAAAATAAAAAACAGATGAGAAAAAATAATTTCATTTAATCAAATTAAGTTAATGGGTCAATATTTTAATTTAATTGAATGCAATGATCTCTCTGCCTCCCTTCTCACAAACTAAAAAGACCCTGGAGGTTGTGAGAAGCTATTTGAAGACATTTTGAGGACGAATTTCAACAGTTGCTAAAGCATAATTAAATTTTGGTGTGATCTATACTTTTACACTAAGAAAATGAACTTTTATTACCTGGATTAGAAAATAACCAAAGAATCAAGGCGCATACAAGCAACACAAAAGGAATGACGTGAACAGCATTCTCAGCGAACTTGGTTCGAGATTTTTCCTTCTTAGGCACATCCATGATAGCGTTGTCATACAAAGGCAGGTGGTTGTTGCTTTCTGTTGCCGTGGCCATCGGTGACATTCTCAGCCCCGACACAGAGCCCTTGAAGTAGTCATCCGACACCCTGCTCCAGCTCGCTGATTTGTGCATGCTTCTTTGATCTGATGATCTAGAAAACATGAGACGAAAATAAAATAGAAAACAGAAACAAGTTATTTATTTATTTACTTAGGCTCTTGAAGTTTTGTGAGGTGAAGGGAAAGCGAACTTATGATTTAGAATTGAAGTTAGAAAACGTGAACTTCGCCTGATTGAGTGCTTTGTCCTTTATTTCCGAGTTCTTTGGCTTCTTATTTGATTTATAGTTTTACTTGGTCAGATATCATCAGATTTCTTTCAATTTATCACATTTTTCTTCTAGAGTGCTAGTGATACTTTTATTGCATTCTCCTTTCAATGCTCTTTATTTATATATGATTAGTTTAAAGAGTAAATTTTTCTATATCATTGGTCTCCATGATGATTAAGTTATTTAATTTAAAATTTAAAAATGCTAGCTACAGATGGATTAATAATATTAGGTAATGATATGGGTAGAATTTTTCAAAAATTAAACCCTTAACAAATTAAATTTGTATTTTAAAAAATAGTATTTAAAAATTTATGTAGCTTTAATATTTTGTTGTGTGAGGATAAAAACATGCATGTCATTCAAATATATTTGGTTGTGCTTATTTTCCTTGATACAACTAATTATGTCAACTACAATTAAGGTAGAAAGAAAGCAAGAATAATAAAGAAACAAGTAGTGGGATAAGGAAAGTGGTAGAGACAATGGTTCACAAAAACGAAAGAGAGGTAGGGGAGAGACGTATTGCATCAAAATAGTTTATATTCTAATTTATATTACTAGGCCAGAATTGTTTATATTATAAGTATATAACTATGCATCAACACCCCCACCAAATACCTTTTTCACGAATCCTTAAAAATGATTTAAACCTTGTTATATTATAAAAAAATTTTGAATAAAAGATAATTTTTAATATTAAAATTTGTTTGTTATTTTAAAGTTAAATTTATTTTTTTAAATAATTATATAATTTAATTTATATAAAAATATATAACAAATAGAATCTTATAAACTAGATTGGAATATCAAAACCCTTAACGAAAAAAAGGATAGCTCAATAGCAAGAGTCTCCCCTTTTAATGGTTGTGATATTATAGTCCATCATAGAACAGACTGTAATACGTTTTTCATATAACAAAACTTGTAGATGAGACGTGAATCCTATATAAAGGACTGATTTGCAGTCCAAAACAGGGACCATTTTTAGAGTTAATTTTGTGCAGGACTGCACTGAACATTTCTGTGAACTATAAACCCATATGCTAGCCGCTAACAACCAACTTTAGTTCAATTTCAAAGGCTTAATAAATTCCGTTCTTCTCCGTGGCATCTGCACCTCAGGGTCAGACTCATCTCTTCCTTCCCAAACAATTCAAAAACTACTCTTCTCCTTTCTACCTTTCCACAGCACCTCGGAGTTTCTCCCCTCGTCATTACCCGGTCTACACCTGGCCGGACCGACCTGATCTTCCGTTGAAAATTGAAACGACAATCATGAATACTGAATAGTAAGCCTCCATAAGTAAAATTTCTGAATTCTATGTATTTCCCATTGTTGTTGTTGTTTGCTTATGATGTTTGAGGTTTTGGGCTTTGGTGAAAGGGGTTTTGTTAAAGGATATGTTTATTTGTATGGATCTGTCATGGGTTTATGTTGAATTTTTGTGGGTCTGTTTTTAAGATCTTCAATTGTTGCATTGAATTAGTGAATTCCCTTTTATGATGTTTGCTGAGCAGCCAAAGTGAATCCGAATTCAGTGAGGGGCCTTTAGATCTGTAGTGTTTTCATGTTGAAAGACAGTGGGTTTTCTATTCATGGGTTATGGCTAATTCTATTGTTTGGTGATTGAATTTTTTTCCCTGATGAGAATTCATTCTATTCTAATTGAGAACAAATTCTGCTCAAGTTGTTGTATGATCGTGGGGTTTGGAGGAAGAGAGCTACTCCCTACAGTCCAAAATAGTTGTGGCATTGACTTCTTGCATGAAAATTTAGGTGATGTTTTTTGAAGTATCATTTGACTTGACTGGCTTTTTTTTATATGTAACTATTGTTGAATAATTTCATTCATCGCAACCTTATTTAAATTGCCATTCATATACTATATGAAAGTCTAGCAAAGTCGCAACTATTTTGGATTGGAGGGAGTATGATCCCAGCTTTTGATTTTCTTTGTTTTTAATTATTAGTTTGGTGCCTACTATGAAATGTTACCTCACTGTAGACAGATTATTAAGCTGAATACTTGACCCCATGATTAGAGTTAGAAGAAAACAATTTCTGGGGAAAGTGGGGGAGAAGTTCTGGTGAATTTGAATTTCTAAAGAGGGTATCACTTTAACTGGTCATGAATGTATAATTAGTGTTTTCCTGATTAATTTTGGAGAAACAAGGATTGTTTAAATTTGTTTGGGAAGCCATTAAATTGTGTTCTTCAGATGACATTTAATTTTTATTTGTTTTATTCCTTTTCTGTAGTGACTATTTGTTCAAACTTTTGCTAATTGGAGATTCTGGAGTTGGCAAATCCTGTCTTCTTCTGAGATTTGCTGTAAGTTTCAGACTGTGCCAATTACATTTACATATATTGTTCTCTTCTTCCTTTGCTTCTATTAATTAAATTTTTCTCTATCTAACAACAGCCAACATTGTCAATGATCAGATAGACCATGTGAATTGTCCATTATATTTACTACATATAATTTGATGCCGTTTGTAGCATTTTGCAATGCCTGCAATATGAATACTTCTCTATCACTTGATAATGCAGGATGATTCATATCTGGACAGTTATATTAGCACAATTGGCGTGGACTTTGTGAGCATTTTATACTCCTCTTATTCATATGCTGAAGAAATTGCTATGATCATTTGGATATGGGCTTACATGTTAATTTCTGTTCCCCAGAAAATACGCACTGTTGAGCAGGATGGGAAGACTATAAAGCTGCAAATTGTGAGTACTCTTTACCGTGCTGCAGAATCAGACTGGCAAGCAACATATATCTGTTTGATTGTCATGAAAATAGTATTGACGAAACCCTGCTTTCATCTTTTCTGGGTCTTGTGGCCTTGTCCTATTTTTTTTCTTAGTATTTCTTGGATTCACAACTTTATCATTCGATTGTGATATGCTTGATATTAATAAATAGTTGCATTTTTCTTGGTGTTTCAAATTTTCATCATATTATTGCGGTTGAATCTTTACCTTGATGGGAGTAACCCTTACTCTGATTATGCCTTCCGATTTTAGGTGTAGATTGTGGATTAATCCTTGCTGTGAATTCACTATTAACTTTTTCTTCAGTTCTGTTTATGTTTGATAATCCAGCAACTGAGCTCACCCTTTTTCCTCTAAAAACATGCAGTGGGACACTGCAGGGCAAGAACGGTTTAGGACCATCACCAGTAGCTACTACCGTGGAGCACATGGCATTATAGTGAGCTCTCTCTCTTTTCTCTGCCCCTTATTTACCCAATTTATTTCTTTACCATCCCTTTCTTTCCCTTAAAACTTTCTATGCATTTCTCACTTTTCTTTCCTTCTTGCAGATTGTTTACGATGTAACCGACCAGGAGAGTTTCAATAATGTTAAACAATGGTTGAATGAAATTGATCGTTATGCAAGTGAGAACGTGAACAAGCTTCTGGTTGGAAACAAGTGTGACCTTACTGCTAACAAAGTAGTGTCTTATGAAACAGCCAAGGTAATAAGGCTTAAAAGTTATTCTAATAAATACCGTCTGATGAACTCCGTTGTATTTCTTTGAATAAACTGTGGAAACTAAAATAAACATGCAACCCTTTGTTCTGTGAAAAGGCATTTGCGGATGAAATTGGCATCCCCTTCATGGAGACCAGTGCAAAGAATGCCACCAATGTTGAGGAGGCTTTCATGGCAATGGCAGCTGATATTAAGAATAGGTACTTTTGGAATTTTCATTGCCCCATGGCAATCTTTTATGTACCTTTTTTTTTTTAATCTATAATTGTTGTAGCCATGTAAATATCACCATAAATTATCAGTAGCATGACAATTATCATTTTTTCAATGCAGGATGGCAAGTCAACCAGCAAATGATGCCAGGCCTCCAACAGTGCAGATACGGGGTCAACCTGTTAACCAGAAGTCTGGCTGCTGCTCTTCTTAATCGGTTAATCCATTTTCCCTTACTGGACTTTGTTTTCTCAGTTGTTTGTAAGCTGTTCTGAAATTTATTTCTTTTTCAGTTTATTACATTATTAAATTGTTTGTACAAAAGTTTCTGTTGCTTGATAGTTGTTACTGTTATACTACTTCTATCCCAAAATAAGTAGTGTTTTTATTGGGAATTTTTCCAAAATTTGTTATCCTTATTTGGAACAGCTGTTAAGAGATATACAATCCGCTCGATGTTGCTTGTCAACTATAAGCTGTTCGAACAGTTAAGGCACTTTTATGATTTACGTGGCTGGAAGTTTTTGATGGGTCCCATAAATAAATAAGTAAATAAATAAAAAGACTAGGACAGCAGGGACGTGATTATTGTCTCATTATAAAAAATGTTAAAGATATTAATTTTTATTAATTTATTGATTGATTTTGATTTGTTAATTAATAAATACCAATTATACAAAGATATAATCAATTACGGAGCCTAAAAATATTTTCCAATTCAAAAATCTCAAAAAAATTTCTTCTACGATACATTTATTAAAAGCCTAACATAATTGATTACTCTTAAAAAATCCCAAAATAACCAATTATTCTTTCCATAAAATATCATCCCCTTGATTTTTGTGTCACAGTTCGATTTTCCAGGATCAAACCAACCTCTTGGATGCTCATGGCTTCTTGGAAACACCTTCTGTGCAGGGGAAAACACACATGTATCCTAAAATTAACATCGTAACTACTTATCAAGCATGATGTTTTTTAATAATTTTTTTTAGGCAAAGTTCATGTAATTTAGAAGAAAGAGAAAAAAAAAAATACCCAAACATTCTCGAAAGAGTAGTTTATTAACGAAGAACATGGGAGGAGGGTCTGGTTAGTCCGATGCCAATTTAAAGATATACTTTGGCAGAGACTTGAATAATAAGATCAAAGAAGAAAAATCTCCTTCATCAAAAAGTCCCACACATGGGAATTATAATTTCTTTCAAACAGAGGATTTGAAATATTTTATCTACGAGATTATTTTTAAAAAATAATTTTACTCTCCATATATATGTCTTATCTCCGAGTTCTACTCCTAGATAAATCTCTTCGCCAAAAATTGTGAAATCAGGCATCTCGACGTATACCCCTTCTTCAAATCACACGTATGGCACCGGAAGCTTGAGCATTTTGTGAAGCTTGGGGAGGAGCAATTTTGAGTTCCAGAGGGTCTTTCTGAGGTGATGAAGTTTCGGGAACGGCTCGCAACATGCTATGTGCAAGTGCGACTGAACCTGGTGAAGAAGGTATCCCAGATGGGTGAATTACAGGAGCACAAGTAACTATTGCTCCAAGGGTTCTAGGCATCTGTAGATAACCTGACATTGCATAATTCATTATCCTCCCAGTTTGAGGTGCTACCTGTGTTGAAAAATTGTAAATTTTGTTAAAAAGAGAAGACAAAAAAGGACAACTCATAAGACTGACAACTAGGGTCTTAGAAATTACTATCAAGAACCTAGTGGAATTAAAATATTTCTTAATTAAAAAAACTTTGATTTGAGGTACCTTATATTAAAAAAGGATCATAAGAAGTTCAAAATTCAATCCTACTTTTACAATAAAAGGATGGAAAACTATTAATTGAGTTATTAATTTACCATGTATTGAATCCCAGGATAAGTCGGAAGAACACTGGCTGCCATTGGTGTCATGAGTGGGCGTTCATCCAAGCAAAGATGAGGGAATCGGTTTACAATCTGGCATGATGTTGTACCCCGTAAATACATAACATATACCATCACACATTGAATTTATGCCAACAATGAATTCCTAAATCCAATTATTCATCCTTAACCCTTAACTATGTACCATTAAATGTAGTTATGTATGTATATACCTGAGTTGTGATTCCTGGAGCATTACTCGGCTGTAATGCTGACGAGGAAGAAGAAGAGGCCTGTTTGAGCAAAAGACAATGTTCAAATCAAACTATATTCTCAGTAATTGGCAATGAATCAAGATCCAGAGATTCTAACATGGGAATGGCATAATGAACTTACCTGAGAAAAAAATTTTGCAGTATCTTTTGGAGTTGGAATTGGGAAATCTTGAGGGGTTGGGCTCTGCAATTTGTTAATCAGTCCTTCTAAGTATATATGGAAATACCATGACAATCTATAATAATTAGGGAAAGAGAGATTACAGATTCTTTTAGAGGCATGTCAAATAGGCTTGATTTGTGCCGCAAACGTGATCCTGTATCGCTGCACTCACCCCTCGTACCTAGGGCCTTTTATTTTGAAGTAAATTTAAAAAGATAAATATTAATTATTATAATCAAAAAATTTTAAATAAT
>BPVZ01000048.1:703780-717348 GCA_020521535.1 Rubroshorea leprosula
TATTCTCTTTATTTTTTATATACTTAGTCAAAGTATTTTTAAATTAATTTGACATATTTTCATATTAATTTTTTTTATATATCTTAAAACCATAATCTCACACTAAGTTCATTTTAAAATTATTTTTTAAAATATTAGTTTTAAAATTTAAATCTAAACTTATACTCTCCAAAAACAATAATTAGTTATCTTTTTTTATACTAATATTTAGTATCCAAAAGTTATATTGAATTAAATTAACACGAAGTTGAGTTGAATCACCCTATAAAAGGGAGGTCTATCACTATTTATTTTTTCAATTACAAGATTTAAATTTAAAATTTGTTTATAAAAATCAAATTTCTTTCATTTAGGTAATACCAGGCTAGTAACATTTTTTCTTTTGTATTACTCTTTTAGTATCTAGTAATCGTATTAAATCTCGACAATTTAAAATTGAATCGCGTTAGACCCCATAAATAAAAAATTCTTCCAGTATATATTTTTCTATTCATTCAACTCAAAATTTTATTTAAAAAAAATTAAATTTTTTTCATTCAGATTAACAAGTTCGTACAAACCGGCAACCATTAGTTACATTTGATTCAACATTCGGATTCCTATTTCTTTTAATTATTATCACTATACATACACTGCATATATATTTTTTTGAAAATACTATGTATTGTATATTTAATTTTTTTAATAATTTCTTAATATTTGATAATCATATTGAATTTGACTAATCTTGTATTAGATTTATTAAAAAGAAACTCTCTCTATAATTATTATTTTATTTATAAAATTTAAATTTAATATTTTATTTAAAAAAAATTAAAGTCATTCCACTTGATTTAATAGATTGTTGGTGCGTAAGAAATTTTACGTAACAAGGGAAAAATTTGCAAAATTCAGGGTTTCAGTTTCAGGCCCAACCACTATCAGTGTACCTGTGACCCGTACAAATAACTGCAGTAACAGCCTTCGTCTTACCAAAACTACGTACCTACAACGCTACAACCACCCGCACAGGATCCCACCACCAAAAGTGGCAAAAAAAAAAAAAAAAGAAACGCCTCCTCGACTCCAGCGTAGGTATGAACCAAAGCCATACGCTGAGATACCTTGAATCGGAAAAGGTCACTACGCTCTCGGCGAGTTTCTTCCGAACTTTCCGGCGATTTCTTCCAAATCGGCGGGAAAACTCGTCTTACTCCGGCGAAGGTCAGTTCTTTGAATTACTTCAATTTTTTCTTTTTTAATTTTGTTATTTTCAGTCATTTCCTATTAATTCGATTTCCCCTCTTTTTAGGTTTTGTGTTTTTTCATGAATCCTTCGATCATATGCCTTGAATCTGCATTCAGGTCCTTTTCTTTTTTTTTTGAACTTTCTTTGAAAATTTCTCCACGGAAGAATTTTTATTTTCCGAGAAGACATGAATCTGAAAGATGATAGAAATAGAATTTAATTGGTTATATTTTCTGCATTTCTGTTTTCTTTGGCCTTAATGCTATGTCTATTACTCAAATGCCAATGCTCTTTAGTATATTTGAGTGATTCTGGGATTACTTTAGCAAGTTAGGAATTTTATGGGTTTTTCTTTACTTTTTGTTTTTCTTTCAGGGGGGAGGTGGTTAGTTTAAAATCGTGCTGGAAAATTTGAAGAGCGATGATAGTGTACTTAAAGGTTATCTAACAAGAATGCCAGGCATACCTCTAGTGACTCGAGAAACCTCCTCGTAAGTTCCCATTGAGAAAACACTACTCTTTTGTTTTGCTTGTTGTGGGAATGTCTTACAGCCTGTTTGGCCTAGCTCTTTATTTTGTAGAATTGGCTGATTTTGCCGAACTGCTGAATCATGAATTAATGTTAAATAATTATGAAAATTTTAGAAATTAATTAAATTTAGAAGCAAAAATATCTGCAGCATCAGCTTCAGCAACAAAGAAGCTCTTTTAGAAAAGTCAGAAGCATTTCTACCAATGACCTGTTGGTTCGAGTGGAAGGAGCTTGGTTCCCTTAAGCAAGGTCTCGAGTTTGAGTCTTGTGAATGGAGAAACAGGCGCTGGGAGATTTTCCCCCCTAATGGGGTCCGACCCCGCTTGATTCCGGATTAGTCGAGACCCAATATGGTTACCGGATACCGGGAGTTTAGTACCAGAAAAAAAGAAAAGTCAGAAGCATTTCTCAGAAAATTGTGTTTGTACAGCTTCAATTTCTGCTGCAAAGAGCTCTTTTAAGAGGCTGGGAGTCATATATATATATTTGCACCTGATAGTCGTTTTTGTTTCTGAAACAAGTGCTCCTGTTCTCTTGCAATACTTTTATCCTTACTCATTCTACCGATACTGTTTGAGGAACATTGTTTATAGATTTGAAAAATTTTTAATTTTATGTATCTTTAAAGCTGCTTCCAAGGATAATCTAGTTTGTGTGAAAATGTCATGTATTGCATTTTTTTTTTTTCTTTTCTTTCTAGTTTTTTACTTCTGGAATTTTCATGCTCATGTAAGTTACTAAATTTGAGTGCTTGTTTTCAATATAGCCATTCAAGAAGCACAGATCAGATGTGCCATGACGATTCCCATGTGCATTTATCAGCAGAAGAGGAAATTGCTGCGGAAGAGAGTCTATCAATTTACTGCAAGCCTGTAGAATTATATAACATTCTTCAGAGACGTGCTATACAAAATGTAGTGTATATGGTTTACATTCTTTCACATTTTGTTGCACTGCTTGCCTATTTCATGATTTGTTTTTCCATTTTTTTTTGCTTGGACTGGAATTGCAAATTGTTTCAAATTGGCCTGCAGGTGCAAAACATTTGTATTGTTTTTGTTAGAAGTGATTTCAAAAAATGCATTGGCTTTGAATGGTTAGCATGATATTATGCCAACCCTTCTCTTACTATCCATGTCTCAACATGCATTCTGTTGCACCCTTTCTTTTATTTGTGCTATATTCACTGGATGTTATTTTGCTGCAGCCTTCGTTCCTCCAAAGATGTCTGCATTACAAAATTCAAGCAAAGCACAAAATGAGGTAGTCTCTTGAGATGACATTCATATATTTCTAATTATTATCTTTTTGAGTGCTTTCTGTACAACTCTTGTCTCTCTACTATATCGGATTGATGGGAGATTTAGTGACTAGTAGACCTTCATTTTTGTGTTTGCTTGCTTATAAGATTTGAAGATGATGATGTGCTGACTTTCAGGAGAAAACCAGAAAAATATATCAATGTTATGGAATATGAATATGCATGAGGAGAAACTGCTGGCATAAAGAGATTTACAATACACTTTCATGATATTATTTTGCATGCTACAGTGGGTGGATACCATTTTGGTTCAAAATGTGCAAAAAAATTTGAGTGTGGTTGATTTGACCTGCCTGTATTTGCTTTTTTCTTGGATGGCTGAGTAAATTCATTATGTGGTGGCTGTAAATTGTTCTTCGTACCCTACTGAACCTAGCAATGGGCCTTTTTTTGTTAACAAACTAAACAGACTTTGTTTTATTTGTGTTCCATCTGAATCTATGATTGCTGAGATTCTGATGTCTTTGTCAGGATTAGCTGCTTTACTGTACTTTTTTCTGACTTTGGTTAAATTTTCAACATCCAGATAAGCTTAAGATATTTATTATGTTTCTTTTGTTTGATATGTAGAATACAAATGACAGTGTCTCTATCAGGGACTGTGAAGGAAGGTGTACAAGCTCCGTGTCTGTTTCCTTTGTATGTGTCATTGGCAAGACTTGTTTCTGATCCAGCAACTTTGGAGGTATGAAATGCAACTTTTTATTTACATTCTAAGCTAATATACCTTTCTTGAGAATTAGTCTGTGTTCTTAAAGGTTTTCTACCATTTATTGAACTTCATGTATAATTCTTCCCTTTTTTTTTTTTTTTTTTGAATCCCAAAATGAAGTATTCTGCAGTATACTGCTTTCGGCAAGCATGCATCCTAACTAGTTTCACTGGCATTGAGGGGAGTTCTCAAGCACAAGCAACCTTTCTGCTCCCTGAGATAAATAAGTTAGCAATGGAGGTCAAGTCCAGCTCACTTGCCATTATATTTATTAGCTTTGGTATGAACTCCAGTTTTACTTTGATTGATGTATAAAAGATTATGTTCTGTTATTGTTACATAATTTGAACTGCCAATTATTTTGTTGCAGCTGGAACCCAAAATTCTTTGTGTGGAGTTGATTCAACTAGGGATCCAACAGGTATGACATCATTTCTATTGTACATGTAGTTCTTTTTGCCTTTAATGGTTTGATACATGATTAGGATCTCATTGACTTTGTAGGAAAATTGGTAGTTATTTGCTTTTCTCATGGAAAAAATGACTTGAGTCCCAGTATATTTCTGAGATAGTGCAGACATTCTATCTAATTTAGATATATTAAGATGTTTACAAAAATTGTCAATTTAACATTGATGATGGTCTGGGAAATATGCATGTAATGAAATGATTGATTGGCTACTGTGCATAACTCTGCTCTATCTGGATTTCTATACATAGCTCTTTTGTTTGTTTCTACTTGCAAGATATGGAGGGCACTTTAATCTTAATTTTACTTTGAAATAAATCTAAATGAGCCTGTCATTGACTCAGGGGATGTTATAAACCTATTCTAAATAGCTATCTTTATTCAAGTAGTAGCATATATTTCTTGTATGTTTTCTTGTAAGTTTGTTCTCTAATTTACATGCAATTTTATATTACAGCAGATCCTGGAGGATACTGCCTTTGGGGGAACATACCACTGGAATGTCTTTGTATGTCATGGGAGAAATCGCCTAACCTAAGTTTGGGACACAAAGCTGAGGGCACATTTTCCATTGAGATGTGGTCTCGCTTCTTTAAGGTATGACATACATGTCACATGAACTTGGTTCCATTCATTTTCCTCTTTACTATGGTACTGCATAACTGCCTTGTTGGTTTTTGTTGTACTATGTTAATTCCTAAGGTTCATATTTTCTTAAATGTTTTTGTGTGTTTCTTGATTAGGCTGAATTTTATACCTCTTAGATGCCTAGTTGTTTTAATGTTCTTTTCACATTTAGAACTGTAGTACTGGCTGTCAACCTCTCCAATGTAGTACAATAGTTGGTTAGAACTTATAAAGACTATTAAGGTGCTGCTTGGCTTGCAAAATCATGGCTTTGAGTGTGTTTCGTGCTGATAATTAGTAATTAGTTTAGTTGTTTGGTCTATTAAACTGTTTTTCAGGAATTTGGCTGGTTTTTATTGGTTGCACTGTGTTTCTCTGAGTCACCTGTATGAGTAATGTTAATCAGAAGGCTGAGCAGCCCAGTGAAAGCAGAGCTGGACCCATTATTATGGTTCAGATTCCCATCCAAAAAAACTTTAATATTGTGTATGAACTTACTATTCTCAAAGTGGGAGAAATATGTTTAACTAGCTATCAATGGAACAATGCTCTTTTCTGCTCTAAATATCATTGATATTATTTTTTCTTTCCTTCTGCAGTTGAATTATTTGAATGAGGACAATTGCATTTCAATCCAAAGTTCCAGTAATTCTTTAACAATGGTTCGTTTATCCCTAAATGTTTTCAAGTTCATTCAGGAAATATTAGTCCTCCACCCTTCTCATTTCTGTTACACTTTTTATTTCTTTACTAGATAATTTTTATTAACGGTTGTCACTTTTTTTTTTTATTATTATTAAAACTATTTGGGTTTCCAAAGAACATATTACAGCAGGTGCAAGTCACAATTTCTGCAGAGGTGGTTGGCGCAAAAGAAAAATCTCTATATAATTTATACACACACAGTAACATCTCTTCTTCATCATTATCTCATATAATTCGGTAATCCTCATTGCAAATTCTATAATTAAATGTGGCTTGTTAGTCTTGTTTGTAAGTCATCAACATGTTATAGTTTAATGCTTTACCCTTTCATTTTACTGAAGATTTGATCATGTTACAGAAATGTGTATGCTTTGACTTCACAATCCCAGGCTATAAATGATTTTCTCTAATGTTCTCCCTTTTTTCAGTGTATAAAAATGAATATTGAAAAATTATTTATTCTTTTTTCTTTTTTCTACTATCCTTTTATCAGCTCAAGTGGAAGTTATTTTGTAACAATGGAAAGGCATTATGGACGGTATCTGTAGCTATAATCCCGTTGTGAATAATTGTGTTTTCCCAAAATGAAAGTGTGAATTATTATTGGATTTTTTTTTTTTTTTACAATATCTTCTTAGCAATAGATTGCATTCTAGAGCCATCTTCTCTCCTGTTATTTTAGGCAAGGAAACCTTTTCTGTGTTGAGGAACTTGGGTTGGGATCTTAGTTTTAAGTGTGTTTTTCCATAGGGTGGTAATGTTAGTAATTGTACTGCTAATGCTATTTATGAATTATGGGTATTTCTGTATATCAGAACAAGTTGATACCATTTTAGTTTTAAGACTTAGAAGATTCAAATTTAAAATTTAGTGAACTGATTAATAGGCCATGTTATCATGATTATAATACTATTTCAATATCTTCTCCTGGGAATACTTAATTTTCCTGTGATAATGCTTGTGTCTGTGTGCCTTGGTATGCTATGAATTTTTTTTAGGAATTGGCAAGAGGTTCATTCCAAATTCCCTAATGGGGTATATACAAATTTCTCCTGGGCATACCTGGGGTATACTGTGTGCATATTATAAAAACAAAAATTTCACAAGCTATGCTATTGATATTTCTTTCTGATTCAGTACGATGAGGCTTTTATATTCAGTATCTATTGTCTTGGTATGTTTCTGTTGATTTTGGAATTTTTTGTTCCCTTGTAAAGCTTTTTTTTTTTTTAATTTCTAGGTTGAGAGCAGGAAATGTGTTATTCAATTACAGATATTACAACAACAAATTGCAAAGGACTGAAGGTATGTTTTCATTCATTATGTTGTTTTTTCTAGAGGTGGGGTTGTTTGATTGCTTAGATACTGCTTATCCTTACAGAAAAGTGAGATAGTTGAATGGATTTGGGCTTTGCACTGATTGTTGTTATAGTTTACTAATTTGTTTTCAGAATTCTGTTTTTTCGTCCATCCTGCACTTCAAAACATCAGTTCAGGTGGGAAAAGACAAAAACACAATTAATGAATCTTCATGCATCCTTGTTCATTGAAGGGTTTTGGTCTTTTCCAATCCCAGACTGATGTTTAAGTGCAGCGCAGAGTGTAAAAAAACTTTTATGATTTCTTTGATTATGACATACTTTCAATTTTATAAAGTTTTATGGATTAACTACTAGAGTTAGGCTCAAATTCTTTCTTACAGCAGGATATACTTTAAGGAAGTGTGGATACTTTCTTTTAAAACTTTCCAGCTTCTCTCTGCTGAATGCAATTCATTTTTCTTTTCACTTGTTGACAATTCATGTGTGTTTATGAAAGTTTCCATGAGTTATCCTTTGTACCCTTGTTTGTGCCACAAACATGATGATTTACTTTAATTTGTAGTGACTGAAGACTTCTCTTGTCCATTCTGCTTGGTGAAATGTGCAAGCTTTAAGGTTGATCCTTACACTGATGTCTTTTCCTGTTGTTAAGTAAATGTGAAATAATCATATTTATATGTTAAGGGAATTGTGCTTCTCTCTATATTTGTTTTCGTTCTAACATTTCAATCATGCAGGGCCTGAGATATCACCTGCCTGCATCTCATGATCTCTTCAACTTTGAATTTTGGGTTGGTAAACTTCAGGAATCTGTGGTGAAATTGTGATACTTAGTTCTTGTATATCATAACTGCTGCTAAACAAATGCATGCTTTGCAGGTAACCGAAGAGCATCAAGCTGTTAATGTATCTGTCAAAACTGATATTCTGAGATCTGAGGTCAGGACATTCTTCCTGCATCAATTTCTGACAAGTCTTGTGGTGCTCTTGAGCAATAGGGTTCTTACTGTTTCTATTAACACTGTAAATACTAGGAGGTACTTGTTTAAATTGAAATGTTTCATCTTCACTGATGTTGGAATTCATATGTCAATGTACTCCATTCAGATTGTTGCAGATGGAATTGATCCTAAACAACAAACATTCTTTTTTTGGTCAGTCTTCTAACCATGTCTGTAGTGAAATTTGTAGCTTGTTTGTCTTGATATTCTCATATTGATTAATGCGAATGCTGGGAGCTGAAATTGGGAGCCTACATCTTTGTACAGCTCCAAACAACGACGACGTAGAAGAGCTAACCTAGTGCAAAATGCGAGACATGTACATCCGCTTGGTTCAGAGTCAAACCTTCCTGCAGTAGTCCATAAACTTTTGGACAAGGCTCATGGTATATATACTCGATTATCTATAATAATTAGCTATATACTTCTGGTCTTTTACTGTTTTCTACTGGGTTGTTTATGAAGCTGATTCTGCTCCACTCTTTTCCTCTGATCCACCAAATGCAAAATTTTATCATTTAATCATGAAGTTCTTGTTTCATTTGTTCATCCCATACTGATGGAAGAGAGCGAATCTCTCAGGTGGGAAAGATTCACTGAATGCTTGCATTGGTGCTGCAGACTGTGCTCCACTTGTTCCATCTGGTTTTATTGGTGCAGGGTCGACGAGTGCTGCTGGACAGTCACTTTCTGATGTTGAACGTGTACGATCAGTGCCTGGAAGTAATCTTGCACCTCCTGCCATGCTGCCATTTGCAAAGACAAGAAAGTTATCAATAGAACGTCCTGACCAGAGGAAGTATGCCATAGTTTTTTTTTTTTTTGGTTCTATTTATTTTATTATAAAGGACATTGCAAATAAAATGATGGTGTACTTGTTTTAACATGGAGACCATGTTGTCTATTTGTGTTCCTTCTGCTTGAGGAATTATCTAGTTGGTTACAGCAGTCCTTAGGATGGGATAGAAAGGCTAAAATTTTGTGATGGAGTAAGCTTGAGTATTGGCCTAGGATTGGTTAGCAAAGCAGATTTGTTTTGAGAAATGAACTCAATTTGCTTTAGTAGAGCATCAGCAACCTTGGTCTGGAGTAGTTCTCTCCTCATTCTCTCAGAAAAAGCAGTCTATGATTGCCTTTCTATGCCTAATTTAAAAACAGGCATAATGGTTCTGCTTTAAGGTTTTGATCTAGGAATGCTACAAAGCTGGTTTGGGATGGGCAAGCATTACTGTCCTCTCTTTCGCTTCAGTAGAGCATGCTTAACCCTGCTCCAGGTGTAAATCTTGAGGAAGGAGGGAGGGAGGACAAGAGGAATAACTTATTGAATATCTGATATTTCAAGTTGACTCGCTTACTCCTTTTTCCTTTTTTTTTTTTCGGCCAAAACAAATCAGCAAGTTGATTAGTTTACTGAAGGCATTGCCTTTTCCCCTCAATAGTTTGTAGCAATGTCTACTACCTAATTTTTGTATTTTGCCCTTTTCTACTTTCACTTTTTCACTGACCATACTAATTGAAATTCTTTGCAGCCGCACTCAACTTCAGAAGCGTATGTTTTTCCATTCGCATAGAGCACAGGTAGCTACATACTCCCCCCCCCAACCTCCCCCCTTTCTTTGTGGATTTCGTATTCCATATCCTTATAGGTTTTGCTCTTAGTCTTGGCATCAGTTGTCTTGTTGTCAATGCTGAAACTTGAAACTGATAGCCAGACATGTGGCCAAAGAATCATCAGTGCATCTATGTTTGGAACAACAATTGAGCCACTATCTCTCCTTTCTGAGTAATACTGCCTGATAAACTTAGTAGGTTTTTGGTTGGTTTTTAACAAGAACTATTTTAGCTGCTAGCTTGAGTTGACTATCAAACTGATTTGTGGTTTTTGACTAATAGCTATTTAATTTTCATCATATACTTTGAAACACCTAAAACTGCATGTATTTCCTTGAAGCCAATGGCAATTGAGCAAGTGATGTCTGATCGAGACAGTGAGGATGAAGTTGATGACGATGTTGCTGATTTTGAAGATCGAAGGGTATGTTTGATGATCTTGTGACCTAATTCCCGTTAATCTTATTCTATACATGAGTCAACTTTTGTTTGGAATGGGAAGCTTTCTGGATTAGTGGCTAGGCATTGAAGAGCTATTTGTAGGTGGTCTCTAGAAGCATCATCAGTAAGGCAAGCTGATATGATTTATCATGCATGAAAACTTGTAACACATTAGTCTTGATCAATCCTCCCACAGAAAAGCTAATGGTAACTTATCTGAAAAATATGTGGATTTTCTTCTCGGTTTTAAAAATGCTTTTACCAGATGACAAAGATGCTGGTTGATCTCATTGGACAACCTGGAGCCCGAAATATATATAGCAAATGAAATCAATCAACTTACAAATTGTAGAAAAATTAATCAATAAAGTTGGCTGTTGCTTGTATTTTTTCTCATGAAATGGAATGTGTCATTCTTTTTGTTTTATGTAATTTCATTAATGATTCATTAAATGTGTGTTTGATTATATGTTTGTATTTTTCTGGAATCTGGATGACTGAATAGCTGTATCAATGTTGATGATATTTGGGCTGTGTTGTAAAAGAAAGCATGTTGATCAAATGGCACCTTTGGTGCTGCTGGCTTTACTTTTCAAGACAGCATTGATGTAGTCTAGTGTGTTGCAGATGCTTGATGATTTTGTTGATGTGACCAGAGATGAGAAACAAATGATGCACTTATGGAACTCCTTCGTGAGAAAGCAGAGGTGATCTCAACTTTTCCTTATTCTTTCTGTTTTCTCCTTTTTGGTTGTTTATATAGCGTTTTTCTTGTCTTCATTGTTACTGCTGGTCAAAACCATAAAATTAATGCCACTATAGCGCACATAGTAAATGTGCTGTAAAGTTGCCTTAGGCTCATTTTACATTCAATATGCTAAGCAAGGCCTGGACTTTTAGCTTAGGTCAAAGACTATTCATTTTTTATCTGTCTGTTTGCGTTGATGTGCCTCATGTTCTCTTGGGCATTAGAGTTGTCTTCCTAGTATCTTGTTCGGGGTTTGTCTTCTCCTTTTTTTCTTCCAAGGAATATGTTAGTTCAACTTGGGTTTTATTTCGGGTTCTTGGTGATTTGTTGCTTGATATTGCATGAGATTTCTTACTTTGCTCATGCTTTTGTTATCATGTTATGTAGTATGGTGCGTTATTTTATTTTCTTCACTGTGGTTCATGTTTATCTATGATTTGTTTGTTGTTGACTGCTTGATTACTTTCTTGCAGTTCTTTGGGTTATTATATTTTTTTTGGATGGTCAATTCTATGATGTTTTTGTTTTAAATGATCTGTTTTTCATTGTTTCAGGGTGCTAGCGGATGGTCACATTCCATGGGCATGTGAATCATTTTCAAAATTGCATGGACCTGACCTTATCAAAGCCCCATCTCTTATACGGTACTTATCACTGCTTTCTTAGGTTTATTTGAATTGGGTTTAAATTCAAATCTTGCTCTCTGACATTTTCTCTGCTTTGTTAATTTCTATTTGACTAATTTTATATTCATTTTTTCATCTCGTTAAATTTTTTATGCACAAGCTTCCTAATTAAAGTTCATTGTTAGATATAGGTTAGATATCATGCTTTTAGATATGTTGGACGTTTTTTAGCTGTGGCTTGATTCTGAGATGTAAAATCTTTAAGATCATAAATCTGTTGTATTTTCGCACTTTGATAACATCCTTTATTTTTCCTCACCTTGTTTTTTTATGGTTGTTTTTGTAATGTAGTCATTGATATTCTCATCTAATTTTCCGATGTCTTGCGGCTCTTAGATTGAGGTAATGTTGATTGCGGAATAGGTATTCCTTGCGGAGGTAGGAAATAATGTTTCCTTAATCATTTCTTCGTACTCCCTCCATTCCTATTTGTACATATAACGAACTCTTCACATAACTTTAGCTAATGCTTTTACATGTAATATGAATGGAAATTGGAATTTTGTTTTTCCCAATATGTAGTACGTGTTGAACAATTTCATTTGATAAAAAAAAAAAAAAAAATTCAATTGTTATTCATATGCCATATAAAAGCATTACCTAAAGTTGAGTGTGTAAAAGTAAAAGTGGATAGATAAATAGGAATGGAGCGACTATAAATTTTAACTACTTAATACCTATTCCCAACTCTTCAAGGGAGTTTCCCAATTTTGCCTTCCAACCACATGAGCCCTGGGTTTCGCATAACTGTTTGTTTCTAGTCATGCGAGGGATTTACTTATTGTTCTACTGGATTTTCACAGCGTTACGCACCTTTTCTTCGCTGTCTAATGTTTGACTTGGTATTTTGCTATCATCTAACAGAAAATATTTTGTGGTACTTGTCCTTATTTTATTATCAGCATGGTGTGACTTAAGCATCATTAACATGAACAAAATTGTGGATTTGGCAGGTGTTGGAGACTATTTATGATCAAATTATGGAATCACGGTCTCCTTGATGCACGAACTATGAACGATTGTAATATTATTCTTGAGCAATATCAAAAGCAGGATTTGAACCCTACGAAAGGTTAAAGGGAGCTGATTTTGATGAAAGCCAGTGAGGTGTATTTTATCGCCTTCTCTCTTAGCTTTTGAAAGCAGTTGAACATTGATGGCTGGCGACCAGACTTCTCTCCATAATTCCCAGTGGTATTAAGGCTTTAGGGCACTTGTGAATCATTAACTGTATTGTTGGATCCTTGCCATCTGTTCAATCCTAATGTCGTATGTTGGACGATTTACTGGAATGGTACTCTCTTTTTCTTTTTCTTTTTCTTTTTTTTTTCTTCTTTATTTATTTATTTATTTGTTTTTGTTTAGACACCTTCAAAGGGCTCCATAGCACAAGACTGTCCAACTGTTGATAGAAAAACTCATGTAATGTTGTCTGTTGTGCCAATGCAATCTTAATATAACGCATCTAAGTTGACCCGTGATAACACTTGGATATTATATTGAATTAAAAGCTAGTTTTTCATCATGAGTTTTCTATCTTGTAATATAAACCATACTGAGGACGAGATAAGGATTATTGAAAGGAGGAGATAGTTCCTAAAATCAAGGACTTACTCAGATTTAATAATTTAAATTGTGCAATTAAGAGTAGTTTAAATTATGTAATATTTTTGTTCTTTAAGAACACAATTGAAATTGTTTTAAAAAGAACTTATAAAAAAAATCAGTATTTTATTTGTTTTAGTTTGATTTTTAAGGGTTATAATAAGTACTAGCTCAACTTCTAACTTTTACACCAATTTTGTCTTCTAATTTTTTCGATAGTTTTTTTAGTCTCTAATTAGTCTTGATCATCTAAGATAGTATTAAATCTCTTTGTTAGTATTTAAGAAGTTAATGTCCTAATTTATGTATGAAATCTATGCTAAAGTTAACTTGTCATGTCATTTTATAATTAACTTAAATACTTATCATGTCATTATATAATTAATTTCCATATTATTTTAATGTCAAATTTGAGGAATTATTTTAGTATCAAATTTGAAAGTTAAGGGATAAAATTAGTAGAAAAAGTTGGGGGACAAGTTTGTTGTAAAAGTTAAAGGTTGAAGAGCTAAAAGGTACTTTAAGCATTTTTCTCAGCGGTTGTTCAATAAAACCAGTTT
>BPVZ01000048.1:761764-775480 GCA_020521535.1 Rubroshorea leprosula
ATAAATTATTTTTTAAAATTATTGATTAAAATCAATTATATATTATTCAATATATAACATCATAACATCTGAAAAATTCATTTGGTACTTAAACCTATTTTCAAAAAAAAGTTAATAAATGACAATATTACATGTTAAATAATAAATAATTTATTTTAATTATTAATTTAAAAAGTAATTCATTTTTAATTTTTTTTAAGAGTAAATCTTTCTCTGTGCTCCTATTTGAGGTGGATTTCGGGTTTTGTCTAATTCTCAGAGTATATCCTATTAAACAATCCACAATGTTACATCCTTAGGAATATCTTGCTTGAGCTTATCCACCAGATATGCTGATGCATGCACATATGGTTTATCTTGGGTACTAGAGTCTAATAAATGTCAGGGACACCTTTCCATAGGGCTTGCATCTGGTCATTTTAGCATATTGAAGCTGACAAATAAAACGACGACTTCTTTAGAGCCAGTTGCATGTGGAGCCCTCAACCGAACTACTTGCACAATGAAACGAAACTAGCCTTTTTTACTTTCCTCCCCCCTCCAAAACCAAGTTGGGAAACCCTATAAGGCCCCACCTTCCAATTCTTGCATTAATGAGAAAGGATAAGATCGCCCACAGGCCCAATTCCAGCATCAAAACTTGGGTGAAATCTGTGTGCACTAAATTTTAATGTATCCCCACCCGGTGTCAGACAGACCTAAAATCTCTGCCAATTACAACAATGATACTTTTGTTTCAGCTGAGACCCACAGTAGTGGAAAAGTATCCCCACTTGTGTCAACCCTTTTAATCATGGCAAAGGAAAAAATCAAGATCAAGTCTCTAGCTAGCTATATAAACTGCTTCCTTTCTCCGATTTTTTAATGTATCTGGTGTTCTAAAGTTCTCTGCCTTGTCTAAAATGTCAACTCTAGAAGAATCATCAACCCTGGAACTCATTCGCCAACACCTCCTAGGTGACTTCAACTCCACAGAAGCTTTCCTATCTGGTCTCGGTTTCGATCTTTCTCCCATCCAATTCGAAAACCTGACGGAGAAGCAAGAACTAGACTCTCCTTCTCCCACATCCAACCCAGATTTCTATATCCCTGAAATCTCTGATCAGGGATCAAAATCTGAACTCCTAGACTTGACATCTCCAGTGTCTGTCACTTCCAGACCAAGAGTATGGGACCTGCCTGAACAGTCTGACGAGCAGGTGGTGAATTGTGGAGAGAGAAAACATTACAGAGGAGTCCGGAGAAGGCCATGGGGCAAGTTTGCTGCTGAGATAAGGGACCCAACTCGGAAGGGGATTCGGGTTTGGCTGGGCACTTTTGATCGTGATGTTGATGCTGCAAAGGCTTATGATTGTGCTGCATTTAAGATGAGGGGTCGTAAGGCCATATTGAATTTCCCATTGGAGGCAGGAGCATATGCCCCTCCAGTAAACACTGGCCGGAAAAGAAGAAGACTGAAGGCTGCTGGGTCGCTGGAATCCGACACCACTTCGCCAGACAATGGTGGGCAGGCCTGGGAGGTGAAGGAGGAGGAGGGTGTCCTGGATTAGAATCAAGTGTCACCATTAGATAGTATTTCATATGGTCAATAATCAATAATATGAAATACGGTCAATAATCAATAATACTAAGATGTCCTTGCAAGATATTTTACTGTTTGAACAGAACTTCCCTACTTGAAAGTATTATATTCAAACTTTAATTATGTCTAGAAGGATTATTTTTTTTTTTTGAAAATAGGTAATATGTCTAGAAGGATTTGAAAAAGAAGAAAACTATCCTAAGTTGTATAGTCTAATGATTCAACAAGCAAAAATAAATAATGAATTTAGAGACAATAAGGTTAAGGCATAGACTATAGACAATGCATAATTGAAGAGTATTAGACTAGCAGGTTAACCAAGAATTTTGATGAGTCAAAGATAAACGTAAATTTGCTCCTTTTTTTTTTTTGGGGTTTTTTTTGTACATAAGATAGTTTTTTTTTCTTTTTAAATAAATTTGTAAAGTATCGAATTTGAACCGTTACCTTGAAAAAAAAAATTGTATTTATACGTGACTTGAAATTATTGGGTCGAAAGGCCCAGCAAAATAATTAGTTATTTGAAATAATAAAAGTTTGAACATTTAATTTAGATTTTAAATTAATTTTTTAATTAATTGGCACTAATTCAACAAAAAATTAACTTAAGAAGTAAGCACGCATAAATGCACCGTCCTACCATGGATGGGAAGTTATTTGAAAAGTATTTTTGTCGAAAACAAATTCTTGACTTACACGCTACTTATTTTCCCAAGGGATGATGTCAAATTGTTTATGCTGACAGGGCGGCCATTGAATGCTGCTACATTATGATATCAGGATATGGGGGACTTTTTATTTTTATTAATTTTTCTATGCTAACTTCTTCTAATTTATTCCTTTCCCATATCATAGTTTAACATATTTTCCGAGGTTTGAAAGTCATTTTTTCAATAATCTCAGATATTTTTTATGGACTAAAACAAGTTTTACTAACCGGTGCATATGTATACACATATGAATGGTTTGGATTTGTGTTGATGTAACTAATCTTGCCATGGAACTAAGTACATCCCTCATGTAATTGTGAGCCTTGGAAAAGAATTCTTATCCATTCGTTTTTACTTAAACCCTGGGATACAACACGCCATTAGCAGAGCCAGGATTTGAGATGAGAGATGAGGTGGGTAATTTGTTAACATTTAAAAATTATATTTGTGTCCAAAGTTTTTTTTTTTTTTTAATTTGTTTTAGTTTTATTAATTTAAAATTTACGTAAAATTTAATTTAATGATTTTATATAGTAAATATATAATAATTAAAAAAATGTTCCCTCTTAACCACAGTGCTTGTTAAATATTTTTATTTAGATTAAAAAATTTTCAATTATAATCAATTTGTTATTTAAAGTATTAACATAAAATTAATAGAGTAGGACAACAAAAGAAAACCAAAGAAAGTGACATATAGCTGTAACTTATACATTTGTGTCTAAATTCAAACTTGGCCATATTCAATATGAAATATATTGCCTTTGAAAATTTGATAATTAGTAAATAATTATTTAGTTATATTTGTGAGAAAAAATAGAATAAAACATGTTTTAAAAAAATGTAATAAGTTTAAAAACACATCAAAAAATGGTATAACAAGTGATAAAATAAAATAAAGATATTTGGCTAAATAAAAACTTATGAGTTAAAGATAAAATTTTAATATTTAGCCTAAAAACATAGATACTGATAACTAAAATAAATATTTTAGATTAATTTTAGGTATTACAAAGGTAATAACATAACTAAGGCTATTTCAAGAACAAAGTAAGGGGGAGGACAAGCGAAGAAATGTAAAAAGTTTAGAGGTTTTTCTTATTAATTTTTGGCTAAAAATATCAGAGTTTAAAATACAATTTTTATATTTAATAAATTAGTCTTAAAGAATTACTAATTATTATGTTAAAAATCTATTTTAAATTTAATGACAAGATTTATAAAAAAAAAGAAATAATTATTATCTTTATAAATATTAAAAATAATTTTTTGATAGAATATTTAAGATAATTAAATAAATAAGATAGCACTTAGACCCTCCGACCTAGTGGCGTCAGGCCACGTATAAATGCATTCTTCCATCTCAGGGCAACGATTCGAATCCGGCTCATTGCGAATTTGTTAAAAAAATAAAACAAAATAAAATTTAAGGATAAAATCCTTAAATGCAAAATTTGAAAACTACTTTTAAAACATTTCAAAAGACCAGGGGACCATGTTCAAAAAAAAAAAAAAGACCAGGGGACCATAGCAGCCACTTGTCTCTTCGTGCTTTCTGGCCACGCCAGTACAACATGCTGATGCAAGGATTTAAATTTAAGAACTTTAAATATCTCAATTTTTACTTTAATCACCTTGTAAAGATTATGGTTTTGTTTGTGTTGTCCCATAACGATTTTTTTTTTAATAATTTTAAAATATATAAAATATTAATTAAAATTAATAAAATATATAAAAAAATTAATTAAAATTAATTAAAAATATAAATTTACATTCTAAAATAAGAAACTCTGAAAATGTCAATGTGAAGCACTTTGACAAAGGAAAGCCAATACTGAACAAAGCCTACTAGTAACGTCTAATGCAGCATAGAAAAAACTAAATTACCATCTCAATCAAAGTTCTCATTCTAAAAATAAGAAGTTTGACTTCTAGCCAGAAGAAAAATCGACTTTGCACAAATAAAAGGAAATAGAAAAGAAGATTAGTCTTCTTTCAGTAACTGAACAATTATACAGAGTTACCATGAGAAAGCACAAAGTCAACTCAGCTGGAATTGAGTAACTAACCTGATAGAGAAGTCGACAGTGGCCCGCAACTTATTTATGAAGGTGCATGTATAATCTCTCCATCAGAGAGAGAGATTATCTCTAAACATCCTTGCTTACTGGTCAAGTTGCACCGGGGACCCCAGTTGATTATGGTTGCTCACATTTTGTCACCTAATGCTGTACAAAACTATAGGCAATGCATGTATCGTACAAGGTGGGTACATAGACAGTTGTAGATGACAATAAACAATGGCAGCAAGTTGCATCTTGAAAACAAAAACAGCATATATTTACTTATCTGTCACATTATCATCACCATCATCATCATCATCATCCTCCGGCTTTTATTGGGATGATCTCATCATCAGTTGCTTACTGGATTTCAATATTATGTAATAATAGTGACAGTTTTAGGATAAGCCCCAATAATTAGAAAGTAGGATGAACCAACAACATTTTGCTTTGTCTACTTCAATATCTAAGCTTACAAATGGTTAATCACAGCATCGCTAGTGGGTCCATTACCTCTTAATCCTTGATTATGTAGTCAAGGGGTTAAGTAATAGCTTCGCACTTCAAAATTTTCTCAACCACAAAAGTGAAAAAAGTATACGTAGCTCTCAAATTTTCTTGATCTAAATCATGTAGTCAATACAAATCTACATTCTACCCTTCAAGTTCTACGCATGCTTGATATAAGTAAAGTTAGCTCATCAAAATTCAACCAAATGACAACCTAACTTGAAGTGAAACAGCTACTCTGCATCTGAAGAGAAAATAGAAGGCAGAATGAACTATGTTGAGGAAGATACAGATGCATTTGGGTTGAGCAGACTATTACAGGACATGTCCAAACTAGAGTCGAAATGAGGGCACTTAACAAAAGCACAAGCTAACCAATGCAAAGGTAAGGTAGACCCCATTGTCTTCCCTAATTGGTATATGCTCTTACAGCTGAATTATACACACTCCAATATAAGAACTTACAATTAGGGGTTTCCTTTTCCACATCAGATGATGGAAACAGAATGCTTGATTTGAAAAGATAAGTTGAACAATTTTAAACAGAATTGAATTATTATTATTATTATTTTCTGAATAAACAGAATCGAATTATTTGAATCAATTCATCTGAAATATCTACATTCACTCTCCTATAAATTGACAAAAAAGTGCTGTTAGACGTCAATTACATACATTATTAAGAATGTCTCACTAGACAACAAATTCTTAAAATATGCAAATCAAACGGTAAACAAATAAAATAGTTACCATTAGCACAAGCTATATGGTGGATCGTATGTTGACTACATAAGAAAGGCTGTTTAGGATAAATTATGGCTCTTCAGAATATCAAGCTCAAAGGCTTTCACAACAATAACTAGAAGCAATAGATGCCTCACTGACCTGCCTTAATTTTAGCTCCCATCCATGAAATCTAAGTGAATGTGCTCTTGTTGTTGATCATATCAAACGTTTCTCCAGTAACTTCTTGAACTGACTCATCACTACTGAAGAAACTAGGCTGATTTGTAGATGCAAGAAGTCTTGCCCACATCCTATCAGTCAACTTCACAGTGTTTGTTCTCTCAGTCACCCGCTGCAACACCATATTGTACCATTCAAAATTAGACATCAACTCAAATCAGTTTAGTGCTTTAACATAATTTGTTTGCTAAACCAATTTAGTAGCATAGCAATGACATACATTTTCTTCTGTTTTTTTTTGGAGTTATTTCAAGGTATGGAAAATAAATTTCTTCATATGTATATTTATTCTTGCAAAAGGAGGTCACAAAAATGGCAAAGCTAATCAGCAACCTGTTCTAGCATGACTGGGAATATAGCTACTGTACTAGGTTCAAACAGTATTTAATGACAAAAAGCAGGAGATTGATGTCATATATACAAATAAAAATACAAGGAACCTCTATATAGCTTGCTCTTGCAAACTTCACCACAAACCCCAATTAATAGCATGCTGGAAAAGGTCCAAAGGTTTGATTGCCAAACACAGCAAGAGGATGTGTTTTAGATCTTACTTTAAGGTGGCTTTCGATGATAAAATGTGAAAGAATACATAGAAATGAGTAGTCCACAACAAACAGTCATCTGCTTCAGCATCTAGAATCACCCTTGTACAAGTCAGTTCCTAGCGTTTGGAGGCCCCAAAAAGAAAATATTTATGACACCATGGATGATACATATCTGAAATAAATCTTACAACCTAAGCAAACTCTTGCTGCAAATTATACAAGTCGTATAGTTTTCTATTTTCCTATGCTTTCAGCCAATATAAATATATATATATATAGGTTTCTATTTTAACTCCCCTAAAATGATCAAAGAATGAAGCAAAATAAAGAGTCCAATAAGTATAACGAAATTTATGACTGTTCTGATATGTTGACTTATATATTTAACTGTGAATATGAGTTTGTGACTGAGTAGTACACCCCTGTAGAGCTCTGTTTTCGCAAGATCATTGACAAACCATTTCCATTTCATTATATAAGCAAAATCAGATAAAAGCCTGCATCATTTAACTCCAAAAGAAAGCTAATAGAGTAATTAGTATTAAAGCTTACAGCTATTGGAATATAAGCATGTCTGCTATTCACAGGTCCAACAGTGAAGCCAGTGTACCCAGCCATGGCCCCATGAACAGCACTTTGGGCCAGAAGAGTGCAGTAAATGTTGTCTGATGCATTACTTGGAATGGCTCGTATCATATATGTTGGATCTGCAGAGGATAAAAATGATAAAAGGAACAAATTTCAGTGCCATGAATAAAGAATAGACTGAATCTTTCCAAAAGAAGAAAGATCCAATCCAACATTGATTGGCCAGAAAGTCTTGTCCAACTTTCATACAACTCAAAGAAAGTAAAGATTTTCTTTTCTTTTCTTTTCTTTTTTAATGTATAGCAAACAGATATTATCCTCAAAAGGCAAAGATGAGTAATATGAAACATTATTCTCATGAAGGTAGACAGAACAGAAATTTGATTCAGTTATCACTATGGTTACCTATCTCAATTAGACAAAACATAGCCCAAACTGATACAAATAGAAAAATTAGCGCTCAAGTGAGGCTGTCAGCAAAGCTCTTGCACCATAATTTCACAAAACCCAAAATTCATCTTAATTAACAACTGGAATTGCTATTTAGCTAATCCATCAGTTCAGGTCCTATCATCTGTTTGCAGTGCATGGCTTAAATTCACTCACATATTAAAGCGATAAAGTAGTTGTCTCAGTATTTTTATATATGAGAATTTCCATCTTGTAGATGTAACACTACTTAGAAACATATCATCAAGTTATAACTGTAGATATACTTTCAGAAATTTCTCTTGGGATATTACCATGACATAGGCCCAAAGACTCAGCCCAGAATCAACCTTAGGTCGAAAACTAAAGGAAAAATAAATGATAATAATGAGATGATGATGATAATAATAATTGCTAACATTATTATTTACTAAAATTTTATTGTAATTTTCTTATAAGGCTTTCTTTCTGTCCAAAGAATGAACCAGATTATGATAGATTAAATTCTAGTGGCCTAGTTAGTTGGCATCTAGCTGCCTTTGTACTTGATTCACCAAAAGGTCTGTGAGGGAAAGGAAGCAATACTCCAACAAGTATAATTTTCAGATTTTTTATTTAAAATTTTCCCTACAAAAGAAAACTCTTAAATGATCGAATGCATTGCACTTATTTTTCTTATTTATTCCTAGATAGCTATAAGCCTACAATTACAGAGAATGATAAGTGGAAATCACGCAATGTTCCAGTGAAGAAGGCTAAGAATGAAACAATAGTAACACTAATTCAACTTACCAATGTATTTCAAATTTATCGGCATCTTATTGTCCTCCGTAAAATGATCCTACAAGATAGTTTATATCATATGGTAAACTGAAGACAATAGAACCAATCAGATGGATAGAAGGAAATCATTCACTAGTTCACAAAAGTTTAGGAGCTCAAAAATAATAAGAGATGTGGAGACAGTACCATTACAGAAGCACTTATGTTAACAAATCAAAAATGTTTTGGTTCATGTGAAGCGGTTTAGTTCAAGAAACAGAACAGAAAATACATCCCCTATTACTCTTTCCTATATACATATATGTATATAGACTATAAATACCAGCCATATCTAAAACTTCAAACACAATTAAACTTTGAAGTGGGTATAGTAATAAATGAAGCTACATAGACAACCTGATAAAGGAGTAGAGAATAAATGTCACATACAGCAATACCCATTCTCCAGGCCCAAAAAGTATTTTTCAAAAAATTATTATGGAAAGTTGACATCAAAATATTTTCAGTAAGGGCTTCTTATTCTCAAGGATATAATCTCATCATACTTCAAAATTAAACACACCTTAATCTTTTGAGATAACCAAGGACCAATATCAAGGAGCAACCTGTTTCCTGATTCATCTTTTCGCTCAGATGCAAGCATGCTTTGAGCAACATATTCCTGCCCAGCCCCTTCTGCAACAACAATAACTACATGCCCATTCTCTTTTAACCGTAGCTCAATAAACTCAAAGAGTCCATCTCTTCCTTCCAAATAGAATGGAGACTCTGGAATCAAGCAACAATCCTGTTACATTGCAAATATTAAAAACTTTATTAGCAATAAATATAAGGCCAAGCCCCCTATTTGCACCTGGCACATTATTTTTTCCTATGGTCAACACCCTCAAGAATTTTTACTCCCAGTCAACACCCTCCATAATTTAAAACCCGTAAAAAACCCAAAAATTAATGATCAAACCCCCTATTTGCACCCTGACTTTGTTGGTAATTTGGGGTTTTTGGTGGGTTTAAATTATGGAGGGTGTTGACAGGGAGCGAAAATTATGGAGGGCATTGACCGTGGAAAAAAATAACATGCAAGGTGCAAATAGGAGGTTTGGCCTAAATACAGATCTGAAAAAAACCCAAAAGACACACAAACAGGGATCAGACTGACTTGCTGCTTTGGTGTGATTCTGGTTTCTCCATTTTACACAAAATGAAATTAGGTTTATTTCAAGAATATTATACAAATATGAAATTATTCTAAATACAAAACTAAAAGAAGTTGGATGATAACACTGGTTATAAACGCAAAAGTATTGACAAACTCATTGACAACAATAACTATAAATACTGTGTCAGTCAAATTGCTAAGAAAATTAATATCAAGGGTAGATCCAAGGAGAAATTATCCTAATATGGAAGAGGAGCAAAAATAAGAAAATAAACATGTCATTCACATTAAAAATGATACACTTCAATTGAGATTAACATTAACTTGACCAATAAAAAGGCAAGACCAAATATATATGATTGAGTACTAATATTAGATTTGTCCTTACCACATCTCGACTTGCCAAGGTTGCAAACATAGCGATGAAACCTGTTTATAACAGTGCATAATAATGAGTGCAAAGTCAGACTGGATAGATAGATATATACAAAAAAATGGATAAAGAGAAATAAACATAGACCAGTTCAGTTGTTACATAATATGAGGAATACTAACCACTGTATCTGCCCATGAGTTTCACAATACCAATTCCATTTTCCACACTTTCTACCTCCACATGTGCAGCATTGATGGCCCTCTGAGCTTCTTCAACAGCAGTATCAAAACCAAAGGATTTGTCTATCACCTAAAACCAGACACAAAAGACTTGACACCGCAAATAGAAGATTCTCATTGAAATACATCAAAACTGATATACAAACAGAAGAAGGATCTAAATTAGTGCGTCTTTTTGGAATTTGGAAACCATACAATGATTTAAGTGACTTTTATTTTATACAACCCAAAATTGAGATAACAAGAGATAGATGAATGGATTTATGAAGTACTCAGTGCTTTTTCAACCTTCACCAAATATCAATCAAATTAGTTTGGCCAGGACAAACAAACAAGCCATATTAACTCTTTTAAAAATCTTAGAGAACTTACTGCAATATCATTATCAATAGTCTTGGGGACTCCAGCAACTGCTACTGGAAGACCACGTTTCTCAACTTCCTTGACAAAGAGTACCAATAAGTAACCACAAAGCAGGGACAGATAAAAAAACCATTATAGTCCAATAGATAGAATGGAGTGACAAGAATCATCTAATGTTGGAGGAATGAATCACCTTGTAAATCAGAGCTGCTCCTCTTTGGGTACCATCTCCTCCAATAATATACACCTGAAACATACAGCATTTTAGTATTGCTGTTCTATCTCTCTTCTTTTTCTTCTTCTCTTCCTTCTTCTTCTTCTTCTTCTTTTTTTTTTTTTTTTTTTTTTTTTTTTTTTTTTTTTTTTTTGGGACTATCTAGTATGCTTTTCAGAAGCTGCCAGCAACACAGCAATCTTAATTATATATGAAATAAAATATACATTTACCTGATTGATTCCCCTGTCCTGGATGTTATCAACTATCTTCTGGGTATCATGACCTCCTCGTGAAGTGCGAAGAAAGGTGCCACCACGTTTATGAATATCATTCACAACTTTAGGTGTCAACGTCAACGTATTTTTTGAGTAAAAGCCTCTATATCCTCCCTGGAAATTAGGGCCATAGTGAATAAAACAATTTAATGTTAACACCAGCAATCATGAAAATTCAATCAATGAAAAAGTTATCAGAGAAAATTATAGAACAATTCTGTGTCCCAACGGGCAACCAAGACATATTTCGGATTGAAAGCCTTGTGTACCATCTTTTACCTTTGTTCTAATTATCAGAATGATTGAGGTAGGCCCCCATAATGATATTCAAAATAAAAATTTATGTTAATTTTTGTCAAACTCAGAACAGATGGAATACTTAAAGGTCTTCATTTTCCAGTTCCAAGGTGTCAGTGCATGATCCCCACAATAACTAATAAAAAAACCAACAAAACAGCAGGCATGGTAGCATCACCAGTTTCATGCCATATTGCGGAATGGTAATTTGCATGATAATCTAACAGCAGCCATTACCACACCATGGTCTAATCACTAATATGGAATGGAAAAATAGCTCAATATTAACTAAGATACCAATAAACATAACCCCTACCACCCAACAGATGTAATTTGAATAAAGATATTACTCTATTAGATTGAAACCCATCTGCCCTTGCTTTGAAAAATGCTAACCGTGAATTTGGAGTTACTGAGAGCTTATTAACAAAAAAAAACAAGAAGGAAATAAAGAAGAAAATAGCAACATAAATCAATGACTACAACCATAATTCAATGATTTCAAGTGGAGGGAAATTACAAGTAGATGTGGCATCCCTAAGTGTTAAAAATTGAAAGAAGAATACCATACAAATTCATTAGTACAAACTGAAAACCACTGAAAACCATCTCCAGTGACAAAAATACAATATAAAATATACTAAACTCACCTCAATACCAAGTATATCACTGACACCATACATATAGTTCAAGCCACATACAATCTCCCGAATGACTGTGTTGATCCCTGGGCACAAGCCTCCACATGTTACTATACAAGCACGCACCTCATCTGACTTGAAATAGACCTACCACCAAAATAATTATCAAATTAGACTTGTATCTCACATCTCAAGGGCACATTATGTTTGTTCTAGGAGAAATTTACACCTTTTCTCGAGGCCCTGCTCGATGAAAATGTACTCCTCTGGGACTATCCTTTTGAACAACAATCTGAAAGAGACAAATCCAATTGACTCAAAAGACGGAGAGAAAATGGCTATGCCAATAACTTCAGATAGTTCTACCAAGGTGGGAATTGAAAGATAAAGTTGTCATTTTAATTTTTGGGTTCTATTCTTCCCTATTTTCTTTACGTACTTACAGTTTTGGCAACCACATCTTCTGGACTGACAAATGTTTTCCTGGCAAGACAGAATATTAACTGTAAGATCGTAATGAAACATGTGCCTCATTGCAACCAGGAACTATCAAACTAAATCTACATGGACATACTCCTATCATGTGCGCAAAGAAACTAAAGAAGAAGTAAATCAACTTACTTGACAATGGCATATGCTTGGCTCTTTTGTAGAGGGTTTGGGTATGACTGAAAGAAAGGAGAATAAATATATTAATAAAACATACCAGACCAACTTGACTAAACAGCTAACTATTATCCAAATGTAATTCCCACATAATCCACAGACAAAGAGTAAGATTGTGGAAGTTATTAATCAACAATGGGATAAAGAGTTTGCCATGTAAATCTATTTGAGAAAGATATAGTCGAAATAACTATGGTCCTTTACATGAATCTCATTCTTTGTTTTTCTTTTTCCTTTCTCTCTCCACTTCCACAGATCATTGCACGAAGTCATTAAGTCAAGTTCTCTTTTACTATTTCACAATCCCATCTCTCCTATACCTTCATTTTACCCTTTCCACCCTTATAAGCAAAACACAATTACTAATACCAACAATCCGCCTTTTCAAGCCAGATTGTATCACAACCAAAACCATCTCTGCACATTTCTTCTCGTCACAGACACCTGCACTTGGCCAAAAGTGCATTCATGGAAGCGTAATCCCTCCTCTAACTGCCACTTGCCTACAAACTACACCATGCAAACATGGCCTAAACCTTCCACATACTTATACCAAAATAATCATAATCAAACTTATTCATTCACAAATAGGTGATCGGGTATCACAGAGGGTTTAAAATTGACAATCAAAATTATTACCACAATACAATTTATTTGAAAATTGCAAAACATTTCAAACTAATGGCATTGATTAATAAGCACAAAATCACCTTCTACATAAAGAAATGAAATCCAAACGCATAACAAGTGGCATCCATCAATTACCGGCAAATCGGGAAGGAAATTAGTCAGGTGAGGAACGTCTTCGAGGACAAAGCCTTCGTCAACCTTCTGATCCAAGAACTGCGCTCTGATCCGACTGTTTTGGCGCGAAATTAACGGTTTCTTGGCGAAGACTCTAGATTCGAAGTTCAAGCTATGGAGGAGTGAAGGTCGTAGCAGGTTCTGAGGTTTGAACAGAAACGGAGGAGAAGGAATTGCGAGATCCATGGAAGGAATCGGTTCTGAAGATTCCGGAAGAAACGGAAACCCAAGTCCGGGAAACAACCACGACGGAACAATCTTGAGAAAAGAGAAGAATATACTAGAGGGAAACGACCGTTAAAAAGCACGGCGAACGGCGGGCGGCGAAAGGGTACGGTCCTCGCCGAGCTTGCTGCTGACCGGAGGAAGCCAAATAAATTATTCTCTGCTATTTTTTTCGTTGGTAATCTGCAGAATTTTTTAGCACTGTGTTGACCATTGACAGGAGAAAGCCAAATCCGGTACGAATTGTACGCTGCGTTGAAACTTCTGCGGTTATT
>BPVZ01000048.1:775580-786293 GCA_020521535.1 Rubroshorea leprosula
ATCATGATGCATTGTGAAATCAGTTTTAATTTTTATTGACTCGTGCCTCGCTTTTTTATAATGAAATATTGTATACCTTTACATGTTTGGTGATAACGTGCTCAATTCTTTAAAAATATTAGTTCCCTTTAGGTTAGTGGCACACTATGACAAGTATGGAGGAAAATCTTTAGAACAATTGGTTAAATTTTGGTATAAAAATACTTTCTTACTTATATTCTTAGGGACCCTCAATCAGTTAGTCTTTCCAATAAAATTTATGTGATTGAATGGTTATATTACTTTTGGTGTATATGATGATAACCTCCCTTAATTCTTTATAAAGACCAACTCTCTTCAAGTTGCTGTCACACAAAATTAGAAGCATAACCTTATTAACGTGTGTCTTGTCATTCTTGTGAGGAACAATTATATTATTTTAAATGTATTTGACGATAACCTTCACTCAATTCTTTATAGAGACCAGTTTTCTTCAAGTTAATGGCACACAAAATTAAAAGTACAACCTTATTGATTTGTATCTTGTTGCTTTTTTTGTAACTAAACAATTATCTCACTTTTAGTGTATTTAGTAATGCTCACTCAATTCTTTACAAAAGCCACTCCTACTTAAGTTGATGACACATAAAATTAGTAGTTTAACCTTATTGATTTGTGTCTCGTCGTTTTTGTGACTGAACAGTTGTATCATTTTTAGCGTATTTGATGATAATCATCACATAATTCTTTACAAAGACCTGTTCTCATCAACTCCTCAAACTGATATAGAATTAAAAGCAATTTAACTTTATTGACTTGTGTCTCGCTACTTTTTATTACTAAGCAATTGTACATTTTTAGTGTATCTGGCCTTGACCTTCTCCCAATCCTTCAAAAAATTTGTAGGCTCTCTTTAAGTAGATTAGACATCACCCTTATATACCAATACCCAGCAACGTGTATTCAACTTGTAAAAGTAAAATCTCTGGAAGCTAATGGATGTTACATTCTCTTTTTTTTCCATTTGGTTATAATTCATCAATGCATATGAGTGTGTACTTGATCCTCAATCCAAATAGATAAACAATTCGATAAGGTATCGCCAATCATAGAACAATATCCATATCTTTATTGATACTATGACCAAGATCTCCAGGAACTGTCATTAGTGGAAGGTGTAAGCAAAAAGAGAACAGCAAAGCTAGTTGCCTAGTAATTCTTATGCTCTACTATGACTCACAACTCTTTTGTGAACTATTCACTTGTTCCCAACTGAGATTCTCTTCACCAATTTCTCACAATGTAATTTTGGTACTGTCACTCTAAATGTAATCCACTTCTCCTATTTCATGTTTCTATTTCCAAGTTTAGCTATTTTGCCTTCCATCTGCCAACAACATTTCCACATTACAATACAGGTGTTTCATGTCTCTTAAGTGTTAAATACGTAATTTTAAAGAAATGAATTCTCTAGCTATTGTTTATCAATTGGTTTAAATATAAAGATAAATGTAAAAAATTTAAACTAAGTTAATAAATGGAACAACCAAGTAGGAATACTAACAAAATTACCTACGTTCAATTTCAACTAGATTATCCTCTCCATGCATGGAGAAATTTTGGTTGTGCAGTTCTATTTGAAAATTTTACCATGAAAAATAAAGAAAAATTGATTCCAACTAGCTAACAATATAACTCTTTACGTGGTAAAACTAGGACAATAATATAGTGACAATATTTTTATACAATTTTTAAACATCATTAAATAAATAGATACACTTAATGAGTTTTAAATAAATAAAAAGAGTTAATCATTTAAATGACACATAACATTATATAAGAAAGTTATTTCTTAATCATTTTTCGTAATATTATTAATGATATTCCAAAAATAGCACTTGCAAAAGGAAAATTCATAAAAGTCTTGGCTAAATCCCCAATTAAGAAAAAGGGAAACGATACGTGCACATCCTAAACCGACACACACCACCACATATCTCCAATTCACCCCATAAAACATTGTGGGGGCTAGAATACTCTTATCCCTATCTTCTCCATCACAACATTCTGCTTCCTCTCCCTTTCTCACCTATCACCTCCCCCACAAATGCATTCTCTTCTCCAATCCTCCCTAAATCTTCCCTTTCCTCCTCTACCCACTACTTTGTTTCTCAAAACAAGAAGGGCAACCATAACCCACCTCCCCAAGAAGCTTGACTCTATTAGATCCCATATTTGTAACTTGTTCCTTTTTAACCCTCAATTTCCAAAAATCGTTTCGCATTGATGAGTTCTTTGATTTGACCATTTGGGAACAAGAAGTGTGAGTAGATTTAGGAATTACTAAAAAACTAATGCAAATAAAATTGGGTCATCACCAATATCAATTCGTGTGCTAGGTTAGATCTAAGTTCACGAGGAATCCAAATCTATCCCAAGCCCAAATCATTTGGGTTTGTGCAAACACAGTGCTGTGTTCATGCAATCCCAGTCACAACAAAGGAGGGGGGGAAGAGAAATGTAACCGGAAATGGGTAGAAAAAAGGTATTGGAAAAGTGCTAGGTTCATGGGGAAGAAGATGAACAGGGGAGGCACATATTTCCAATCTATTTGGTAACAAGAATAGACAATGTCTACAATTTCAGCCCTTATTCCAAACCGACTAATAAAACATATTTTATAGGGTGTGTCATGCTGAGTGTTGAACCAACGGAATGCACCTACCAACATCCTAAGAAAAAAAATTTCCTAATTTGATATCTAATTACAGGGAAACTTGAACCGCCTATATCAAGATACATTGTCAAGCAAAGTTACAAATAGTTGAATCTTATTTACTCATGTCTTGTTATTTTTGTCAATAAATAGTTAGAAAAATTTTGACGTATTTAGATATAACCTTCCCCCCAATGGGGTTCCATCTGACTTGATTCCCAATTACTCGGAATCCAATATGGTTATCGAATACCAAGAGATTAATACAAAAAAAAAAAAAAAAAAAAAAAACTCATCTCAATTGTTTAATTTCCTCAAGTTGATAGCACATACACTTACAAATAATTTAACTTAGTTGCCTAGTGTCCTACCATTTTTGTAACGAAGTAGTTATATCATTTTTAGTGCATTTAACAATAACCTCACCTCAACTCTTTAAAGTTTAACTCATTTTGAGTTAATAACACACCAAGTTATAGATAATTTAACCTTATTAACCTATGTCGTGTCACTTCTAATAAGGTTGAGTAGTTAATTGTTTTTAGTGTAGTTAGCAATAACCTCACTCAATTGTTTAATAGCCCAGTTCTCCTGGAGTCAATACCACTAAAGGATTTAATCTTATTGGCTCATACCCTTGCTACTTCTCAAAGTAATTATATAACTTTTGGTGCTTAATTCTTTTAAATATTAATTCTTGTCTTATTACGAAACATTTGTCTAGTTTAATTTTATTAACTTGTGTACAGTTTAACTTTTGTAAGGTTTAACTTTATTGACTTATATCTCAATATTTCTATGACTAAGTAATTATATAAAATTTTTGGGTATTTATTGATAACTCCCACTCAAATTTTTAAAAAGACTCTCTCTTCCAGTTGATAACACATAGAGCTATATGGTATAGCCTTATTGACATATTTGGCAAATATCATTCACTAGATCCTACAAAAATTTTCTTTTCTCCCTAGCCAGTAGCAGCCAATATAGTTTTATTTTATATTAATTTTTGGTTAAAGGCAAGTAGCCATATATAGTTCTGCCATTCTATTGGTTCATTGAACATAAATAACAATTCATCATATGATTGGTATATTTATCCTCAATGCAAATAACTATCAGTTCGATCAGGTATCACCTATTAAATAGAACAACACCCGTAATCTTCTCTTTTTTGAGAGATTTAACAAAAAAACCTTACTTATTAGGTAAACCTAGGACATGCCTGTGTGGAAAAAAGCAGTGGGAGAACGAATGGGGTCAGACACTATCTAGGACAGCCCTTTTCTCCTGTTTCATCATTCAAGTTCCATGCCAGCTGTTCTTCCTCCTTCCAGCCAGTAGTATTTTCAACATTAAAATACAGGCATTTCATTTCATGTGTATAATTAATGCTGATATTAATCCATGTCCATGACTTCCTCAGTTCCTTCACTAAGGTGACACTTGCACATAGTACCGTTAGTCTGATAATTTGACGTACATCAAAATGCAAAACTGTAATATCAACAGTAGTTCTCGTTCGGCCAGGCCAAACTTCTAAAAATGCTGTAACCAAGCCAAAATTACCTTCCCCACCCCATTCTAGCTCTGACCATCCTCTGAGAAGACAGGACAGATGAAAAATCATCAGATCTAACAGAGTTAAATGTAATCAAAGCCTTAAACATAATTTAAGCATTCTGGAGAGAAAATATAAACAACAATGAAGTCCAAACCTCTTAAGAGAATATTTTATTCATATATAGGACTAGCAAGTGCAGCTAACAAGTGCAGGAAAGTAGTTTTCTAGATCTGGCAATTCTACTTGGATCTCATGGCAGATCTATGCAAAATCTAGAACTCTCTGCTTGCATTTACCCTCAACACGTTGAATGTTACCACATAAGCTTCACTTTTTTTCTTGACCATCTTGAGTATGCTCAGCCTCCTCCAATTTACACATGCAACAGAAACCAGAAACGAAGCCCATTTGGTTTCTGTTGCAAGGGAAACTAGAGAAAGACTGGTGGGTTACCTATCGTAGATAGGCCCATATGGAAGAGTGAAACCTGATGTGGTAACATTCAATGTGTTGATGGTTTTAAAATAAACTACTGATGCGCCACTGATTTGCAGCTTGTTCTTGAGGGATCGAATCAACGAATCTTGGTCTAGAATAGTTTGGAGGCAGATTAGTTGAAGTAAACAGAACAGAGAAGTTCCTGAAGAAGAAGTGAAGAAGGCAAACACGGTGAAAGAAGCAACTGAAGAAAGAAAGAAGCAACTGAAGAAAGAAACAAAAAAGTAGGGATCTTGGATCCAATTTTAGTCATTTTCCGAAAGAAGAAAGAAACCCCAGATGGATTCAGAGGACGAAAGACGCACAGCTGAATGAAAAACAAGGCGGAAGAAACACTGATGGAGCTTTAAGCAGAGAATCCTCGTCTCCAGTTTTCCAAAAAATGGAGTCTGGCGATAAGAGAGGAGCATGTTATTTGTGGCGGCTACGTAGAGGGCAAAAGAACTTACATGGGGACTTTTAAGGCGATACCCTAGTACATGCCCTGATTTGACTAATTGAAAAATCAATTAAACCCTCTTATATTTTTATTTTGATTGAGCCCTTAATTCTTTTTAATTTTGTTAGTTAAGTCCAAATTTCACTACTTATATGATAGAATGATATTTCTATATATACTTTGTAGCACCAGAATGTGACTAAGAGCAGCAAAAATTTTCCATGACTAGTAAAGTGGTAAACATATCAATTAAGTATTAAATAAATACTTTTTGCTCTCTCTAATCTCTATCTATCTCTCAATAACTATCATTTCTTGATTTTTTTTTATTCTGATTTTAATATTTTCAATGTATTATTTTCTAATTTAACTTATAGTTAAAATAAAATTATTTATTTTTTCATATTTTTTCCACTAAAAGAATATAGTAATAATCCCATTAAAAGAAAAAAAAGAAGATTATAGTCATAGTTTCTCTTCTTAATTCTTATTCATGTAAATTTAAGAAATGACGGCTATTGTGAGACAATAAAATATTAATTAAAGACAACAACAAACAATGGACTAAAAACATAAAGGATGAGGCCTCATAACCTTAATGTTAATGAGTTTTATTCTATATTATGGCAAGTTTTTTTAAAAAATAATTTCTTAAATCGTGTACTTTGTTCTTAATTGTTAAAATTTACACCATGTAAACTTGTACCTGCTGTATTGCTCTTTTACTTTGCAACCAAAAAAAAAAAAAGAGTAGAGGCAAGGGCAAATTATTAACATTTATGATATTTTGACTGTTTTTGAGAAAATGAAAAGAATTAGTCTTGTTGCCTTCTTCTTCTTCTTCGGGAAGTACCTCTTAATTTTTTTCTTCCCTTTTTTTTTAAAAAAAATATATACTTATGTGGCTGTAGCAGAGGAAATTTAAGTTATGGTAGTTTTTGAAGGTGCCTAGTTAGTATCAAAGTATGCGACAATATTGAACAAAATAATGATGCCTATGTTTTTGAACACATATAGGCTTCCCTTGTGCACCAAGGTTTTTTGCTCGATTTCCTACGGGTGCATGACCGTTGAGATATGTTAGAGCGGGTTCATCAGTGACCAATGGAAATGGAGGCACCATTAGTAGAAGTTAACAGAGGAACCTCTGCATCATATAAGATTGCAGTTCCTTTTTCCTTTTTTTTTTTTTTTTTGGCTACACAGAATTTTACATTGAATCCATTTTGCTTTTAATTTTACTTGGCTGTTTGAACCCATTTTGTTAGCCTAACGCATTCAGGAATGAAAGGAATCAAGAGCATATGGTAATGGTGAATGAAAAGTTTCTGCCAAAGCAGTTATTGGTGAAATTTCTTATGTGGAATGTAATAATATTATTACATTATAGTTTATGTTTTATAGAGGCCTATCATTACAGCTTAGAGAAGAACTGACCCAAATACTTGTTTGTGTTCATACATTCAGAATCAACAAATGGAATTTCTTTCTGATTGATGTTTGCCAGGTCTTCATGGTCATTGATCTTGAGAATTAAACCTGAAAATTGATTGAAAACCCTGCAAGAAATGGCGTTTCAGCCTTTCAGGTACAATTTAATGGTTCAGAAATAACGGGTGTTCAGAATCGCAGCAGCAAGTGAATCATAGATTACCCAAGAGGAGTTTCATGTCCCTAGCTGTGCTGTATGGCCTCCAAGAATATAAGTTTTCAAGTAAGAAAATGATCAATCATATGCTGAATGACGTCTGCACCTTCTATATGCATCACTTGATCTTTGACCTACAAAAAATTTGAAGTGTGGATGAAGATTTTCTCTATGAATCTCTTTAAAGCATTCTGCAAAAAAATCAGATTGGCATTTTCAATACCAAGTATGTTCTTTAGTTTTCAAGCAATTCTATTTGCTTCTCTTAGAATGTAATTTTTCCAAAACCCACAAGGAATAGTTTTCATGTTAAATGTATTTCCAGACAGAAAAAGAACCTAAATCTTTTTATTTGCCTTTAACATGATCCGACAAAATGGTTTTTTTCCCTGTGTGAACATGAGTGCTCATGCATGCATGATAAGGCAAGAGTGGAAGGAGGAGACTTGGTTACCTGAATGATACTATGAGCAGCAAGCCTCTGTCGACTTCTGTGAAAACTAACATCTATCTTTTCCCATGAAACACGGGATAATCCTCTCACCAATTCCCCTGCCCATTATCACAAGGCAATTAAGAAAATATATATATATTAAAAAAAAGAAAAGAAAAGAAAAGCCAGCCAAGAGACCAGAACTATTTTAAACTTTAATTCTTTATCATTAGCTCAGCTACGCAGATGTTTTTTTTCCTATATTAGTTTCCTTTGGCTTAGTCAATACTAATTTTCTTAGGCTGGTTATGGTAACAAAATGTCTTTGAGTGATGATGAAAATGACTTCACAATAGGAGAACAAAGTGAAGGAATACTCATGATGCTCAACCAGATGTAGACAGAAATACTTAACAACAGACAGGAAGAAAACCAGTGAAGTTGGGAGGGGCATCCACAATTAGTGTATACAGAATAATAGACCAAAATCATAGTTGTTAAACAAAGATTACTAGATTTGGTTGCAACCTTCTATCTTATCAGAGCCATCATCTTCTGCAGAAAGAGACTCGACCTGATCAGCATCAACTGCTTTACAGTGTTCTTCATATACAATGTGTGGATACTTCCCATTAAAATTTTCCTCCCACTAATTACAAGAAACATATCTTAGTCATCAACATCTAATTAAAAAACTGGGAATATGAAACTTGAAACAATTATATTATTCTAGTAACGATAATACCTTTGGCAGTTCGTTATCTAGTCTTATACAAGATGTTCTCCAGCCCACAATATCTACATCATATTTCGTTATTGAAAACAGTGATAAACCAAATTTAACACAAACAATCTAGAGGTACACAAAAATAACAGATATGTCAATCATGGAAAGAGGATACGGTCGTAACACACATTTGAATACAGCACTCGACGTTTGAATGTACGCAATGCAGACCTACATAAGAATGTTCACATTTATTAAGCAAAATTTACATATGCAGCTTTTCTTAATAAGGTATTAAGATTTTGAATAAAAAAAACGCTTTAAAGAATGTTAAAAGTTCCATACATGAAATATAAATCACCATAGTCTTCCAACATCCGCTTAAGAAGTGGAGGCCTTCCTTGATCATCATCATTCAGAAAAAGATGTTGACCTGTTCTCCTAAAAATCAAATGAATGACGCAACTTGCAACTTTCTCAAAGGCAGGTACACCAAAAAGAAATGGTACCTACAAATAGATATAAAATTTTAGAAGGAATAGACAATATGGAAAGTGGAAACTCAGCTTACTTTTTTTTTTTTGGCTGGCTACATTATTAACCATTAATACATCATGCTGGAAGCAATATAATCAATATTTTACAAGCTAAGAAGTGGAAGGAACCAATCAGTTCTTATGGATATTGTATGTGAAGAAAAACAAATATGACTGTATTCATGCAGATATTTGTACTTCTATAAATAGAATAGATACCTGCTTATTACCCCTTGAACCAAGATGAGGTGTGGCAACAGTTATGAAGTTCATAGCCTCCAAGCCACCTATTGTACCCCTTAAATCCCCTTTACACGTATTAGTTGATGAGTCCTTTGTAGTTTCTCTAGTAGGTGCTCTATAAAGTCTCCCAATTGCATATCTTGCCACTAGTCCTCCCACAGAATGTGCAACAAAGGAGATCTTGCGCAGATTTGACTTTCTCTGAATAACTTCAAGGACCTAGAATTTGGTTTCTTTTTTGTTAACGACAGAAATGCCCAAAGAATGCTCTTATGTGAAAAGCTAAAGAAACATCAATTATTTCAACACATTAAGCAGGTCCATTGTGCTAGCCAAAAAAGAACAGGTCCATTGCCAAAATATAAATTATTGTGCTAAAAAGATTCTAACCTCATCAGCTAATCGTTCACCCATAACATCCACGCCATCAAGAGTCAGTTTAAACATATTCTTTTCACTGCCTGAAAACATGTCAACCAAGTAATTGAACTTTAAAACCAATATTACCAATGTCTTAATAACTCAAAAATTTAACAAGTTATGTACTGTGAAATAACATGCATTTAAACTATAAGAAGAATGGAAATAAGAACCTAACTAGATGCTGCAAAAGTCAGATTGAAAGCCCCAACAAGTAAAATCCATGAAATGAAGGTTCTTGATACAATTACATGGAACAACTACCAAGGCTGAAATGAAGATTATTGCCTATTGCAATAACAACCATTCCAATAAACATATTGACAGGACTTGAAACATTATAATCCATAAAATGTGCAAAGTCAGGGTTCCAACTGAAAGTGGTCTGCATTCTTTTCTACATAAAAATTGTGGACAGATAAATGATCCTTACGATGGACCAAAACTTTATCAGGTAGTTCTTTAACAAACTGCTCAGCTCCGAACTTCCAGTCTGCAGAACTGCACAAGCACACATATATGATCAAATCAAATAAACTGAGCTAATTATTCCCAGAGATATGGGATAAAAAAAATTTAAAAAAAAAAACCATATGCAAATGAATGTGTGAAGCAACCGCAATAAATTTATAATGTCAACTTAAAAGTCAAAACCTTAACCTTGAATCTGACATATTACAACTATTTTTTTTTTCTTTTTGATGGATTAGAGTTACAACTTTGATTGGGGATCAAGCATTGTTGCACCATAACAATACAAAATAATAAAACATTGTTACAATCCATATATCAAATAAATTGTCCCAAATTCTAGGGCAAAAAATATATTTTGTGGCAAATTATAAAATCCCAAATGAACAAACCAATAATCAAAATTCCCCCTCTAAACAGAAATTTGAAATAGAAAATTCCAAAATCTTATCAAAAATTAAATCTGAAAAAAAAATGGAAAAATTGAATAAAAAAGGGGAAAACCGACCTTCCAAGGATACCATGAACCATGACGACAAGATGATCAGCAGAAGAAGAATCGGACTCCTTACAACTCCAAACATCACGACTCCCATTCGCCGATTCCGACGAGCATAGTCCATTCACCTTGGCGCGGTAGTCCATCCTCAATCAATATATATATATATCCAGTGTCGAGCCCACTTCCTCTCACCTAATAATAAACAATACAAGCATTTATAACGAACACTGGATCGAAAGAAAACGGGTTCAACTGAGGATCTAGGTGATAGATTCTCGGGAAAATATGGAAAGAAAATGAGTCAGGGAAAGTTTCCAGATAAGATGTGTTGGTTGGGGAGCCTTTGGAAGTGAGAATGGAAAGACCTCCGAACGGAAGAAATGGAATTGCGGTTGAGAAAAAATATAAAAAAGAAGAAGAAAGGAAAACGTGGAGTGGGGCCGTTAATAAATATATATATATATATATAAATATTATGGTGGTATTATAAAAATAATTTTTTTATTTTATTTTTTTATATAATTTTTATATATTATT
>BPVZ01000048.1:789347-808415 GCA_020521535.1 Rubroshorea leprosula
AATTGAAGACAGGAACATGCTTCATTCGTCTGAACTATATTCGCTGGACTCTTCCAAGGGAGGAATGGCAGCACAGCAGAATGATTCTTTATCTTTGAGAAGAAGACAGCTCCCATCTGAATTCCACTTCAGATCAGTTACAGAGAACTGTGGGAGTGGATTACTTACACAGTAGGCACCTGAGGGAGTCCACATGTATATATGAGAGCTTCCAGTGCAAAGAACAAGGCGTGTGCAAGTGGGGTCCCAAGCAGCTGCACGGATAGGATCCTTCTGCACCAAGATGGCAGCTAGCTCAAGATGGCGTATATCCCAGATCCAGAGAACAGTTGGCATGCTATCATTACGAGTGCAGATATACTGGCTATCATTGCTCCATGACAGAATACCTGCAAAAAAAATAATAATTTAGTATTGCATCATCAGATGGAAGAGAAGAATTAACATAAATCTTAGTGAAGGGATCTTTGAAGTATAACCATGTTATCATTACCATTTTAAAAATGCACATTTAGTACGTGGAAGAACACAACATTATATTGCAGATTTTTACTCCTAGGTAAATAGAGAAAACAATGTTTTAGATGATTACACATTTTAGTTGATGAGGAAGCAGGACTTACCAATTCCTTGTTTAGGGTTGGGTTTGTCTGCAGGAGGCTTCTGGGAAGGCAATGTAATAGGCACCTCCATAACCTCATATCTGACTCTGAAGTGTCCTTCTGGAGCATCTGTGTGGAAGAAGGGCAGGAATTAGATTTATTTTATTTTATTTTGTATTTGTATTTTTATTTTTTGTAATTTGCAACATAACCCCATAAGTGAATATAAAGTCATCAGTCAGGAAAAAAAATAAAAAAGTCAAAATGAAGATGTTATTATTGATACTTATTATGAGCTACCTGAATGACCTTGCATAAAATCATCGTCCAAACACAGTTCCGACATATCAAGTTGCAGTGGTTCATCTACCTCCTGGTAATATAAGAAACAAGAGTTAAAGGACACTTCTGAGAAGTTAACTCGAAAGACATATGTTGAAGGCTAGAAGCATAGAAGCATAGAAGACAATGAATTGCCTTGAAAACAGCCGCACAGCAAGGAGCACGGACAGTTGATAGGTGCATAAATTCAGCAAAAGTTTTCCAAGTTAGGTGATTTAAAACTCGCAACATCTGATCATAACTGCCCACAGCAAGAAACTGACCACAAGAAGACCATGAAACAGTTTTTACACCCAACCCACTTTCATATGCTTGATACTTAAACAAACATCTTCCATCTGGAGAGTAAATTAGAACCTGAATGGCAGAAGCAAATCAAGGAATTTTCAGTCAAGATAGTAAAAGGATAAAAAAAATGAGACAAGCAAAAGTAAAATTTGACACTAACTGGCAAGAATAGGCAATTTATGATTTGGAAATGCATCATTATAAAACATGGATTCAACCAAGAAAATAGGACACACTATTAAAATTGCTTTTTTAGCTTATCTTAAGACAAAGTATACCCTAGGCTTGAAGCAGAAATCTGTAGCATGAGGGAAGGGGGAGGGGAAGAAAAAGAAAGTGCTTTGAAACTTGCTAAGATGAATAAATGTTACTTCACCTCGTTGATTACCAGTGTTACCATTTATTGGGGAAATGTAAAAAAGAGAAATTTAGCCTTTCTGCCTGCACAGATAGTTCCTAAACCAGGAGTGCTGTAGTTAAGCATATATAAGTAGAAAAACAAAGTTCACCTGCCTTATACTCAAGAGGTGAATCCCATATCACTATAGCACTATCATCAGGAGACCATTCAATATCAGCTAAATCCAGCGTGTCAACAGCAAATGTACCCATTATCTCCCAAGTATGGCAAGATAGGAGATTTATGTAGTCCTTGCAATCCCGCCTTGTGCAAATTGCAGCAAACTTTCCATCTTGGGTAAAGGAAACTCCTTTGGAACCATGCTTTGGCCATTGCACATGAACACATGCAGTATTCAGTAATGACCATACAGTTAGTCGTAACTGAAACTCAGAGGTGGTGAGGATGTGACGGCTATCTGGACTCCACCTTGCATAAGCAATACCAGCAGGACCTTCATCTATTTTGCAGGTCCATTCGGGTTGGGTTAAAGACCATGCCTGAATCATTGGTCTCTTATAGAGACCACAAAGAATGTACTCAGAATCAAGTGCCCATTCAATATAGCTTATCTTATCCAAGCATGAAAACAACTGCACCACCTGCATCACACCATAGAATATAACACATTCATTCACCATCACACGCATAAATCTATAATTAATAATATTAAAACTCAAATCAAATCCAACATTATAAATCCAGTCATATATCAACACAATAAATCCAGTCAAAGACTAAGAATCAAAATAAAATGACAAGCAAAAGCAAAATTATTATAAAGTATCTTTTTTTTTTTTTCTTACTTCATATTCAAGACCCATCAAGCTAAAAGCAACAATGACAAACAGAAATCAAGAAATTAGACATTTTTAAAGCTATTTTCAGCCATTATTGACCACAAAATCAAACCATTTCTCGCATTTTCTTTGCCAACCAAACAGGTAAATCCAAGACAAGGAAAAAAAAAGCAAGTACCTTCAACGAAAGAGTGTCGCGGATCACGAGGCGATAATCGACGGCGACCGCAATGTAGCGTGCATTGGGAGAGAAACAGCAAGGACCCGTCTGCTTGTAAGCTTCAGTGAACTCCATTGGACGATGCAGAGTTGTTCAATGCCAGCGATGAATCTCAAATGCAAGAACTCTCTGCATCAGAGCTGACGGAAAGATGGAGGAAATGGGGTTGAGGAAAAATTTGAAAAATTTGAAGTAGATTCAGAATTTGGAGGATGAAAATCAGGAGATCGAGGAAGGGGAAAGATTTACACTCTGAAAAGCGAGCACAGTAATACCGGAGTTGTGCTCAAAATTTGGAAGCGGTAAGTTGGATTTGACGGGTTCGGGTTTCTGGTCCATTGGGTATAGTCCGAACCCGATGGGTTCTACATAAAGACGAAATTGACCTCTATGGTTTTATTTTTTTCTTTAATCTTGGATTGTGCAATGATTCGTGCCATCTCCTTATAACATATAAGACTATTCGAATTTAACATTTATTATTATTATTTTTCTAACATAAAAATATGGGAAAGGTGGAATATTATTATTATTATTATTTTTCTAACATAAAAATATGGGAAAGGTGGAATTTACAAAAATTAAAATCAAAGTTTTAGTCTTGGTATATATGCACTATATCTAGTGCAACAAGTGCTCCGTTGTAAATTTAGCATTCCTTATCTAAAAGAAATTAATAATGAACTTCTCATGTAGTTCGGAATTAACTCTTATAGTTTTGAAATGGTAGATGGTCAATTTCAAACCTAACGTTATATTGGGATTTCTACTTAGTCCTACATGTTTTTTTTTACCAATTAGATCCTAAAACATTTTAGTAGTTGGTAAGGGTTAATATTTTTGCTAGTCAACATGATAGTAAAGCGTATGTTTGTTATCCTTACTTGGACTAATTTTTTGGGAAAAAAGTTTGCTTCTAAAACTGCACACATACGAGGGAAAACAAATATTAGGATCAAAACACGTGAGTAATTATTAATTTGCAAAATAATTGTTTATATTGTTTGGATTCTTTTCCAAAAAAAGATAAGGTAAAATGATGTTTTGAGGATATGTAATTGATTACATTTGCATATAATTAGTTCAATTGTAAAATAATTATTTACTATTACATTATAACTGATTACATTTTTATCTTAAATTTTGTATTTAAATTTATATTACCTTATTTAGACCATTATGTTGACTTAACACTATCCTATAAAACTTTTTGGGTTTGAGGCCAACTAAATAGGCACGAAGTGCTCAACCATAGCAAAAGGCATTAAATTGAGAATTATTCTAGTTTTACAAAAAAAATTCATAATAAAAACATGAAAAAGAAGTATGTCATTCAAAGTTAATTTAAATTTCAATAAGAATGTAATAGAATAACAATTAGATAAACTAAACATGAAGTTCATCAGTGATTTACTTAGAACCAACTATAGTATTTGAAAATTTTGGGAGTAAAAATGGTGGGTGGGGATCTACCAAAGGAAAAAAAAAAAAACGTTTGGGACTCAATCAAGCAGAATATAAATGTAGGGGTTGGATCAAAATCCTAATAAAAGGTTAGGGACGAAATTAACTATTCACACATTTAAAAAATTAAAGAAAAAAAATTTCTAAAACCTCAAACGACCAGAGGAATCAGACATTAGGGTTTAAGACTGCCTTCGCCTCGCCCCCCAGTTCTCCAGGAGCATTGGGCACAGAACTAGCTTCCATAGCAGCTAGAGCATCCTTTCTTCTCCTACCTTTTAATTTCAAGCATCTGCAAGTTTTCTCATCTCCCTTATTTGATATACCAAGAAAGGAAGACATGGCGACATCAATAGCTTCACAGTTGCAATCGATTAAATCCCTCATTCAAGCCGACTCGGACCCTCTCAAGAGACCCTTCACTCGCCCCTCCATTTTATTCGACCCCAAAGAAGCTGCGGATATTGATGTTGACACTATTCTAAGTATTGCATTATCAGGTGAGCTCCGTTTCCTTCTGTTTGCTTCTTTCTGCTTGTTTCCTGTGAAAAATTTGGTGGGATTACTTGAATATGGAATTTGAAACAGAATTCAATCTTGGGTGAGTTTTTTTTTTTTTTTTTAATTGATATATATATATATATTTTCACTTCAGGGCTAGAGGTTCTCATAGGTGTGGATGATCGATTCAGAAACTATAAGAATGATTTGTTTAGTCACAAGAGTAAAGAATTGGATAGAGAATTAATGGGCATGGATGATAATAATCGCATTAATGCCTCAATCAGTTCATACTTGCGGTTACTCTCGGGGCACCTTCTGCTTCTTGCTTCCCTCAGAACCTTGGAGTACTTGATACGTAGATACAAGTGAGTGTTGATTTTTAACATGCTGTGCAGTTGAAATGCTAATTTTTTATGTAGTGCTTTTCATTTGCATGTTCTTTTATGATAATATGGTGATGATGTTGATCGTTGGATTTTCAGGATACATGTTTACAATGTTGAAGATTTGATTTTATGTTCTCTACCGTACCATGACACACATGTTTTTGTTAGAATAGTTCAGTTACTGAATACAGGGTAAGTTAAAAAAACTTCTTCAGGATAGAACTAGTATAATGTTTCATTAATATAGTTCAGGAAGTTTGATGTCTGGGTTTTGGTGTAGGAATAGTAAATGGAAGTTTCTTGAGGGTGTCAAAGTCTCAGGTGCACCACCTCCTAGGACAGTGATAGTGCAGCAATGCATCCGAGATATGGGCGTCTTGGAGGCCTTGTGCAACTATGTAAGTGCTTGTTTTAGTTACGTACTTTGTGGATATCTTATTATGAGCATCATGTAATATCTGTATGCTACAGGCATCTCCAATGAAGAAGCTTCAGAGTTCAAAACCCATCATTAGCTTTTGTACTGCAGTTGTAATTGAGGTCTTGGGTTCTGTTACAACTATTGACAGTGATATTGTAAAGAGAATCCTCCCATTTGTAGTTTCTGGTCTTCAAACAGCCACTAAGGGAGGTTCTGATCACAAGGTGAGGCTTCAAGTCATGAGTTTGATTGTTAATATTGATTTTTTGTGCCATTGTTTCATTATAATTGGGGATTAGGTTGCTGATTTCAGCGTTCAGTTAATTTGAATTTTATGTTTTACTTTTTTATTTTTTATTTTTTTATGTAGGCTGGTGCTTTGATGATTGTTGGCTCACTGGCAAGTAGAATTGCATTGTCTCCTAAACTTGTAAAAAGTTTAATTCGATCAGTTGCTGAGGCAGCAAGGGAAGATGCAAAAGACTCAAATGACTTGCAACATCTTCGGATGTCATTGATGGCGTTAGTAATTCTTGTTGAGGTAGTTACATTCTAACAAGACAGATCAGCATATCTTACTAGTGGGTTTAATTTAGCCAAGTGGAGCCAAAATATTGTGAAGCTCAGCTTGAGCTTGAGCCTCTGATTATGCTCAACTTGGGCCTTGTTTTTCAGTGTGAAAATGAATTCCTGTAGCTCGAGTTTGGCTTGTTATATGGTTCAGTTGAATTCAAAATTTGGCCAAAAATTGTTGGCTACCTGGTGAAAATGATGCACTCACTGGATTAAATGAACCAACTCGAGCTTATTTATGTACTGAGCCATACTAGCAAGCTTTCTTGCTGAATACACTATTATCCAAGCTTGCTATATTTAACCAATAAGCTGAACCTGAATAGCTCATGAGCAGATCAGCTCATTCCTACCTTACTTACCAAGACACAAATTATCTTTCTCAGACCACAGTTATGCTGTTTTTATTTCTTTTTTCTTTTTTATGATAGTTTTGCATTTGCCAATTTAATCCCGTGCTTTTATCACATGATTTAATTTCCTTGATTTTCTCATTGGTGGTGTTTTGTGGTAACTGATAGGAATAGCACTACTTTTTCCTGTTTGCCAGAAAGACATAAATTTATTTATTTATTTATTTGTTTATTTTTCTTGTGTCTTATCATTCCATGTACAATTTGATCAGCTAAAATTGCTTTTCTTGTAATGAACATGTATTCTTATTAAGATGATGGACTTAATTGAAATTCCTTTTATATATATATATATATATGTTGTACTAATGCTATCTCTATTTATTTTATGATGAAGCTTAAGCCTCTTTTATTTAGTTAGATTTTGAGCAAAGCCTCTTCTTTTTTGGTGGATGATGCCATATGGTTTTAAGAGAAAAATTGTGGCTCAGTCCGACCATTTATGTAGAAAGTTATATCTTCATAGTTCATATTGGTGTCTCTCCATGGAAAAATTTTATCCAACCATCGCCTCACTTTGGGTTGCTTAAAATTTTGTAGCAAAATTCTGCTGATGTGCTCCCAAAGAAGGCATTGGAAAACTTGAGGGAGATCAGGTACCTTGATTGTGACAAACATGTTTTTAAGCATCTTTGCATGCAGCAATGTATTTTCTCCTTTGCATTTTATTCTAATTGCTCTTTTATTCTTACTGTTAAAGGGATTTTGCTGGTATTCTCCTGGAGCTATCTAAGGAGTTTAATATTGATAAATTCCTTTCTGTGCTGTTGGAATCTCTGATTGACTACAGGTATGAACTTAATTATCTGTCCTGTTCTTCCCCAGACAATCTTTCCCTTGTAAAATAATTGTTGTTTATTTGCAGTTCTGATGATTCATGGCACCTTGTCATAACAACAATAATGGAAACTGTTCCTCTTGGAAATTTAGTTGATTCTATTGTCTTAAAGCTTCTCTTTTCCTGCATGAAGTCCTTACAGAGCGATAACAATTCATTGTCATCGGAATTAGGTATAGTCATATGAAGTACATTCTCCATAGCACTTTCATTTTTCTACCACTTTGTTTACCTTGAGATTTTTATTTTTAACTTCTTTGTCAATCATTTCCTATCCTTTCCAGGAATGTAACTCTTAACTCTTCCTATTGTATTGTACAATTATACAGAAATGATTATCTTAAGCTGTTAAGCATTACCACCATTACCATTTTGATTATGCTTCTTTCATTCTGCATTGTTGGGTAGGAAGCAAGGCCAAGAGGATTTTAGCTGTTATTCATAAGAATTATCCATCTCAACTAAATAGAGCAGTTCACAAGTTCTTAGAGGTTTGCCATATCTCTCTCTCCATCTCTCTCTTGCAGACATCTTTTATGGGTTCAAAATTTTGATTCTTTTGACTTCAAATAGGATAGCAAAGTACAATCCAAGAAAGAAGACATAATATTTGAGTTCTTGTGCAAAATATTGGATGAGAAATTGAATTTGTCAACGGTTATCTCAGATTCAAAAATATGGTTTGCGTCACACCACCCAAAGGTACTATCTTCTGCCATATCATGAATAAGTCATTTTTTGGGTAATTTATGATATATGTGCCTGACTTCTTACACTTGTTAATGTGACTTAGCCTGAGGTTCGACGGGCTACACTTTCAGGGTTAAATAGGTCTGGCATATTGAAAATTAAGGCTGCTGCTGATGACCAGGTAATACTCTTGTAGTTTATATGTATACTCTTTTTCATTACTTTGGAGTATCAAATGGCAATTTTTCCCATGCCAAGCATACCCTTTATGTTCACAAGAAATATGCAAAATTTTAAAATTTTGCATTGAATGCTTATTTGATGCATTCTTATTCTTTTTGAGCATGTTCCTCTGACCTGGGTTAGTTGTTGGACATAGTTATTTTTGATATGGGCATGTTAACTTATTTTTATTTTTATTTTTATTTTTTTTCTGTTTTTTTCCTTATATTTGGAGCTTGTACTCAAATAACTGTATCCATTTAGGGGTCTGATATTCGTGAGATATTGGTGTGTTGAGATAAATGTTGACATAACAATAGCCTGGATTGAGCATGTTACATGAAATTTTGAGTTATAGCATGTAGCAATTCGCTACCTTGAAACTTTCTAATATGGGATGTTCTAGAAATCCTTTTGACCATGGATTGGTATTTATTATTTTGATGGAAGCTGATCTGGTGGAAAAATTCTGTTGTGTTTGTCTGGGCCAAATCTGTATTTAGTTGCATTTTCTTAATATCAAGTTTGCCCATCAGATTATCTGTTTTTTATGCTGATATTTTTAACGTTTCTTCCCTTGTCAGAGATTGGTAACTATCAAAGATGCTGTATTGCATCAGCTTCATGACAATGATCTGACTGTGATCCAGGCTGCTCTAACTCTGGAAGGATTATCTGAAATAATAAGTTTTTCTGATCTTCTCAAAGCATTGCATGATGTGCTCAAAAGATGTTTGGGCATTCTAACGTCAAGTGAGTGTTCATTTTTTTTCTTGCCCTGACCAATCCTTATCTCCAGTGAATCCATCCCCTCCAGAAAAATAAAAAAAGGAAGAAAACCATCTTCCTCTACTTTCCTATGTTCATTGCCCTGCTGCCTTATTTACCTTCATTGCAAAAAAGGGAAAAAAATTTAGAAGTTACAATTTTCGTGGTTATTTGTTTTGATCAAGAGTTTACTATGTTCTTGACTTTGTGCTCCAACTTATGATACTTTTTAGTTTTTATGCACTGGTATTGATATATTCTGCTTTAGGTTGTATCTTTCTTCACTTTGATTTTGATTTGTTCTAGATGCTTTCTGGTTTATGCCATAATTAAACTTGGAAGAAAAGGTTGGGCAGAAGATTCTGGAGTAAAACCCTAGACTTGCTAGAATATCCTGCAAATTTATTCTTACAATTGAGTTAAATGAAAATTTGCCTTAGAGTTGGTAAAACTAATTCATCAGCCTTACACTTGAATAAAATAGTAATATGATGCTGAAGTCAACCTACTCCTTAAACTTTTGTTCAAGTCAACTAAGCCTAAATGTAATATGTTGAAGGGATTAGCAGTTTTCTTATAATTGGTTGAAAACAGTTAAGTTGAATTTGTGGCATGCTATGTATCTAGAAATCAGACTTCTATGTGTTTCAATTGTATCTTATAATCTGCACTTGCAGGTTCATCAGATGAAATTACTTTAGCTTGTGATGTTGCTGTTTTGTTCCTAAAGATTGCCGTTTCCAGTTTCCATGATCAACCACAGTGTTTAAAGAAAGTTGCTTCCATGATGTTCCCTTTACTCTTAATTTTTCCTGAGGTACATTAATGAATAAGGTTTAAAGTTCTCAATTCTGCACTAGTCAATTATCTAATATTTATAATTATTTGATGTTGATATGTTGATTTTGTATTTGTGTGCAGACACAGAGGTTGAGCTTAAAGGTTTTGGAACTAAGTAAGCAATTAAAGTGGCCATTTTTCCAGAACCTTGCTGTTATCTCTAGTGAAAAAATGGTGAGTTTTTGTTCTCATGATTTTATATTTGCTCCCATATGATTCAATATTCTAGAAGGTTTTGTTTTAAGATGTAAGAATGAAGTAAAAGAATTTGTGTTAGTCTTTGCAATGTTTATAATAGTGGAGGTCAAGTAATCAGGTTCTCCTGAATCTTGATATCTTCACTTAGTATCCTAAAGAACAACTGAGGAAAGGATATCCTAGACTTAACATTTTCCATTTTGTGTGTGTGTGTGTGTGTGTGAATTTGGAAAAAGTTAATAAAGGGTAATTTTGTTACTTAACTGAACTGCATTGTTTTCTATTTTTTGTGAAACCCTTTTTGGTGTTATAATTATTTTCAGAACAAATTTGAATTTGTGATCTGGGAAAAAAATGCAGAATGTGCTAGCTGGACGTATGTCTTCAGTTGGGAAAGACAAAGACAGATACGAAAAGAAAAATCAGAAACGTGGAAGCATCTCGACAATTAATATGGACATAGTCAGCAGTTTGGCAGAAACATTCTCACGGGACCCAGATGAATATATTCCTTGGTTTACCAGCAATTGCAGTGATTATAAGTCGAAGACTTTATTCTTTTTGGTTATGATGCAGTCTTTTTCATTATCACAAAATAGTATGTTTCACTTTTCTCAATCATAATAAGAAATTTGATGTTGTTTTCAGTTGTCCTAATGCATGCTTTCTTTCCCTCATTATGTATGTCAGTGATATTTCAAATTTCTTCTGTCTTCTATTTAACTTCCATTTTTATACAACCTCAAGCCTTGGATGTGGATATTCTCTTGTAAAATGGGTTGTTTGATATAATATTGTTTTGTATGGTCTAAAACAACAGAGTGGTTCCCGAATAAATATCCACTGAAGCAAAATAAATATCTGTAGTAATATTGTATGTAAAGACTCAGATTCCCTCTACAGTGGTTTTCTCATGTTTAAATGTTAGGTGACATGGTAATTGGTTATTGCTTTTATTTTATTTGTTCATGTTCAGTTCTGTTTTTATAATTTATATTCAACGTTATCCTTTATGTTTCAGTTTTCCTGTTGCTATTTTCACATATCATAATGGAAGGTTATTTTCTATGTTTTTGCATGTTAAAGCTGGTAAAGTTTTGGCACTTTTGGAAGCTTGTTTTCCAGTTCTCAAGATTGAGTGGGAAGCTTTAGGGTCTTCAGTTGATGCTTCCCTGAAAGAGGTAAAGATGTGAAAGTTTGTAGTCTCTATTTTATTCTATGCATTCTTTGTGATCCTTAACTTTCTGATTGGCAGTTCAAAGAAGAAATGCTTGATTGGGATTGCAGAACGTTTCTAGATCAGCTATTTGTTGTTGATTCTGATGCACTGAACACCCATTTACTTACCTGCTTATTTTGGGGGATAATCAAGGCATTCATTTCATCAACATCTGCTTTATTGCTGGTTGGTGATGTTATTCTCTGTCTTGGTTTATCGCTTTGTTGGCATTTTGATGCTACTTTCCCAATTTTGTGGCATTTTGATGCTACTTTTCCAATTTTGTGGCATTAAATAAAATATAAATATATATTTTAGGATGATAGTGAAAGGGGCGTTAACAGGCTTCAGGATTTCTTCATCTTTTTTGCGGCTTCTCGTCTGAATCATATTTATAGAAAGCATCTTCAAGAACTTGTTGAGAAACATCTTCATGACCTCCTTCCAAAGTGCAAGATGTCTCCAGTTCGTTTGCTATCCAGGTTTTTTACGGAAGGTGCATGTTATGGCTTTCCCTTTTCCTATTTATATAATTATTTCTCAGGCAGCAAAAGCAAAATTTATTGTAAACCAAAAGTTAATTATGAAGTTCCTGTTGTCCATACTTATGAGGAGCATGTTCTGAGACTGTAATATAACAGAAGGAACTAACAAAGGACTAAATTATCAAAAGAAGCATCTGTAGAAGTAGTTTTAGCAGTTCCTGGGTTATGGTAACCTGCTATGTTACTGCAAGCAGTACTATTTCTTTTCTATTTTTTAAACTCCTTATCCTGTGGTAGAACTGATATTGGTAATTGTGTTATCTGGCATGCATTCTTCACTTTTAGGCATGCTCCGTGATGACTTCCCATATCTATCTGGTTGTTAATTCTGGGGTTTTTATATTTTTCAAAAAATTAGAGGACTGGAATCATTTACCTATTGGCTTTTCTATTTGTTTATAAGTGTCACACCCTGATAGAATATTCAAAATGTTCTTGACTGGTGTTTGTGTCATTTAAAATAGTTTCTGTTAACTTTTAACAGGAGAATGCTAATTATTTTGTTACTATGTTTAGAGTGGAAATTTGTTGTAGGTATATTTGGTAACATTTTTACATGATTAAGCTTTTTAATTTTGTAAAAATCACTCATTGATTTTAAATCTGCATTTGGTGCATAAAGTCAAAAGAACTTATTAATTAGTTTAAGCCTCTGATATACTGGAAGGCTATACTACTTTCTAGCTGATGCTTTCCACTTTCTATCATGGCAATCACTAATCGGCTGGGGCCAATTAGAACAGTTTTATTTTATTGTGGGTTAAAGAAAGAATGGGAAGCTAGAAATTGCAAGGTTTGGAGAAATGGAAAGTTAAAGCAATTATAGAGAGATGACAGGTTGCAGAGTTTCAATATTTTAGTAGAAAAATATAAAACACATAAGATGGAAAAAGATATGGAATAGACTAGAAACTGAAGAAATGGGGAACACAATCAAGGGACGTATGCAAGGGCCGAGGATATAACTTGTCATTGTTTCCTAAATTTGCTACATATATTATGTAGAACCAGAAGTAAATTGAAAAGTAAAGATGTTAGGGTGGTGTGTTTGCATTCCTTTGAAACGGAAGGAGAATTAACATAATTGCCTTGATGAATTTCTTATTAGTTCTTATTAAGGATGAAATTTTCCATAGTTTCTTAGCTAAGTTGGTAATGTATTTTTGGTTTCAGGTCCAGATCCTGGATTCAAGTCATAGTATTCTCTTCTGAAGTGAAAAACAAAATCTAGATTTGTAAATTTACTTTCAGTGAACATGGTGATCACATGGGGAGATATTCATCTACATAGAGCATTTTCCAAACAGTTAGTGTTAATGATGTTTCCTGGATGCAAGTCATAGTTGTGCTCTGTTCTTAAGAGAAAAACAAAATCTAGATTTGAAAATTTAGTCTCAGTGAACTTGGTGAAATGCTTTATGTTAATCACATAGAGAGATTCATCCATGTAGTGCATTTTCAAAACAGTTAGTTTTGATGGTGTTTGGGAGTTGGATGTGGTTATCCACTGCTCACTCAAGATGGTCTTTTCTGAAGCATTTGTTCATCAACTGGTGGAAGCTGTTTGATTACGGTTCTAGGGCTTTTTTTTTATTTATTCTAATTATTCTATCCAGTTCCATGACAAAGCAGATATTTGTGATACAATATAATGTCATTTCTCTTCAGTTTGGGAATATTTTCATAATGTAGTGGACTGTTGTTAGTCTTGAGGATTGGTTCGTAATTGTGTGTTCTTACATCTGGCTTTTGATCTTGCAGATGTTCCTGCTGATGTCCAAGTTCAGAGTCTCCACTGTTTTTCTTTTCTTTGTTTGCAGCTACATGATGGATTGCTGTTTGATCTTCTGGCTGAATTTCCATCAATTCTTGTTCCACTTGCTAGTGATCACCAGGTTTCACCTTATTCTAATTTCTAAATTTTTTTAAAGTGTATTCTGTTGCAGACCTTATAAATTTGTCTTATGTGTTTTTTGTTGATTTCTTTGTAATTGCTTTGTTTATGAGTCTAAAGATTTGAATGTCTGTTTACAGGCTACTAGGTTTGCAGCAATGGATTGCATCGATCACCTTCATAAGTTGTGGTGTCAAGTTGATTTCTCTAGCAAGAAAAATGGTATTACATGTGACTTTAAGTTCTATGGTACCATTATTTTCACTAGATATGATTGTATCTGAATTTTGGAAGGCTAAATAACAGGCAATGCTGCAATTTGGAGCCATTTTCTTGGTGATCTCTTAGCCTTGATGATTCAACAAACAAGGCTCATATTATCAGACAAAAACTTTCTCTCTTCTTTTCTGACATGTTTGCTAGGCTCATCCCGCAATAGCATTTTAGTGCCTCCAAATATTGAACAGAGGTATTGATCTAGTTTATTTCCTGTGTTGATTATTCCCCATCCCCATAATTCTTTTGTAAAGAATTTGCAATGTTTCCTTATTAATATACTCACTGATTTCATTCATTTAAATATTCATTAAGTTTTTCATTTTTCTCTAGATTTGTGGTTGGGAACAATAGTCTATTTGGCATTTTAAGAGTGTCAATTATTTTTATTCATATAACATCATGATTTATTGTTTTCACCTTTTCAACTGTTGGATTAAAGTCTACTGTGTTTGTTGTGATCTTAAATAGATTTTGCATTGTGCTTGTATGTAGTATTACTTTATTGGGATTAATTTGTTTGTCATGCAATTCTCCAATTTCAGATTTGATCAATCTACAAAAGAGAAGATTCTTGCTTTCATATTAGGTTCTGCTGTAAAGCTTTCTGGATTTGGGCAGGTTCATTTGCTTTCTTCCTTTAACTTTTCCAGCACATGCATCTGAGTAATATTCAGATGGCACTCCATAGTTTATGAGATGTTTTGCTGTAGTTTCCTTTTTACTTAATGGGAAAAGGAATATTTGATAGATAAAAAGTTATGATTAATTTTGTTGGCAGTTCAAGGTTCTGTCTTTACTCAAAGGATTGGGTAATGAAATTTTTCACATCAAAGATGTTGAGTCATTATTGTCTGGGCTTCTGACAAAACGCAGTCAACATCACTTTAAGTTGGATAAGTCATCCGAAAAATTGTCACAAATTGAAATCAAGACCTTGTGCTTACTTTTGGAGGTAAATTTATATATCTTCTGTTTGCTTTACTTTCACCAGCAAATGATTCATAATCATTGATGAGGATTTCATTCTGGATTTCTAGAGTTGTGTTGTTCCCTCTTCATCACTTGATGGAAATCATTATGAAGTTCATGTATTGGAGACTTTGCAAGTAAGAAAACCTTTGCAGTCTGTATGCATTGAGTTTATGTTTTGTGTCTTCAATGTTAAGCCCCTATCATGCCTCCTTTTGCGTTACAGTTGGATTCTACAACTCCGGAAGAACCTGGTATCATAGAACCTTGTGTTGCTGTCTTGCGAAATATGAGCAGTAAATTTTACAGCGGTTTGACAGCCAATGTACAGGTTATTTTCATTGGAATTTCTGGATCTTATTCTTATTGCTTAAAATTCTCAAGCCAAACCTCTCATGATAAGTTTCTTAGCTGTTTCTTAGAAAAAGTTAGAAAAATGATTGAATCATGATATGAACGTGGTTGTGTAGGTGTAAAAATGTAGAATGTGCTATAGGCATTGGGTTGTCAGTGGATAAAGTTGGTCTGCTCTTTTTTTTTTTTTTTTTCCAATATGTATTCTTTTCCAACTTAGATTGTACGTCGATATTGAGTGATATTCTGGGAGGAAAAAGAGATCATTTTGCATGAATCATTTGATTTTGAGGTTTGCTAGACAAGATACTTGCATGCTGATTTACAGAATCTGAATTCCTGCAGAGTTTGAATCTTCAAAAAGTGCCAACTTGTTAATTGGGAGACTTAATACAGATTACTGAAAAACTGCTGTAGAAAATGACCCTATGTAATCTAAAGCTAATTTGGTTTTGCAAATTGCAATCAGAGTACTACATTAATGGAGTTCAGTTATTAATATTTCCTGGTTTATCCTGCCTTTAGTTGATAACTGCAATATAACATGATACACTGTTCTTAGTGGTGCCTGATTTCTTTGGGTGTTTTCATTGATTTCTTTTTCTTTTTCAATCAGGATCATTTGTTTCAGGAGCTGGTGCTTTTGTATCGGAACAGTAATGGCAATATTCAAAATGCAACCAGAGATGCCTTGCTACGCTTGAATGTTTGTTTCTCTCTCTGCTCTCCACAGTTTTAGTTATCTTTTTTCTATTGATGAATCATCTTTCAGCACATTTAAATTTCACTTGAATCTTGTATATATTTCACAACTGCTACTTGGTCAAACATTTAACTTAGTATAAAAGTCATCATATACTCGATGATTTGGATGTTAAAAAACACTTGATTTTAGTAATATTGAATTCTACTTTTGTGTTAAAATTGCATTCAGAAAGGATTTCTTTTGTATCTTTGTACATTTTTACCCTATTCTTTTGGGGAATGTTTTTCTTTGTTTGCATGGTTAACTATGTTCTTTTATCTGAAATGCACATGGTTAGTCCACATCTTTAACTTGAAATGATATTTGATGAATATTAGATATTCCTTCTATAATTAATTTTCTTCCAGAGGCAATGTGATAGTTAACTGTTGTCATTCTATGAATATTGCAGATATCTTGCTCAACGGTCAGTCAAATGCTTGATCTTATATTGAAACAAGAAGCTCTTGTAGTTGATTCAGATTATGGGAGGAAAAAGAAGAAATCAGGAGATTATTTAAAGCCTGATCTCTATCAAAATGCCTATTCTAAAGTCAGAAATGCTCTCTTTTTCCTTAGCTCCCTTCTTGATGTATTGCTACTGAAGAAAGACATAGCAAACAGGTCTGCTGCTATAGGTCTCTTTGTTTATGAATAACTCTCTTTGTTTATGAATAACTATTTTATTTTATTTTATTTTATTTTTTAAATATGGTAATTATCAGAAGTCCTATAATTTCAAATATAGTCCCCATTGTTTTCTGAAGCTAACTGTGTTTTGATTCAATGTTTTTAGGGAGTCTCTTATAGGACCCTTATTTAAGCTTCTTGAGAAAGTTTTATCAGATGAATGGGGACAATGTGCTCTCCTTCATAATGAAAAAGGGATCCAATCTTCATTAGAAATCTCTCAGGCCAGTTCTAGTGTAATGTGTTACATTCAACAGACACTATTGTTAATTTTGGGAGATATTTTTGCTTCACTCCTGAACTCCAGTCCCACAAAGGTATGGTATTTGTATTATGTAGTTTGGAGCTGTTAGATAGCATGACACCTGGGTTTGGTTTTTCTTATTTTTTTGGTTCTAAATTAATGTATCATTGCATTGCAGGATGATGCAATGAAAGAAATTGATGTCAAAATGTTGGTTAATTGTGCTCGTGGGACTGAGGATGCTGTCACCCGTAATCATGTCTTTGCAGTTTTATCCTCCATTGCAAGGTTAATTCCAAGCAAGATATTGGAACATATATTAGATATACTTGCAATTATAGGAGAATCAACGATTACGCAGGTGATGTTTAGTATATGTTTAACCCACATTTTTTTTAAAACCTCAATTCAGAGTTTCCTAGTGTTTGATGTGTGTTTTGAGAAATGCTTTTAGATATAGTTGCATTCTTGAGGTGATTATTTGATATTCTATTTTCTGATTATGCTAATTTTGCATATCTATGTACAGATTGATAACCACTCAAAACATGTCAGTGAGGATCTTATATCTGTCGTCGTTCCCTGTTGGCTGTCTGAAACAAATGATATAGAAAAATTACTTCAGGTAATTATTTACCTATTTACACCTTGTTTGAATGATTGAGTATATTTGTATAAAGTCAACCTTCTTATGTGGTTATAATTATTCTTCAGATTTTTATAAATATATTGCCTGAAGTTGCTGAGCATAGGAGGCTGTCAATCATTGTCTACCTTTTAAGGTATTTCCAAGACTCAAAAACTTGATTGCCCTTGTGCATTTTTAGCTTCTGCTTACTGTTAAGGTGCTTTTCTGCAGGATTCTGGGAGAATCTGATAGTTTGGCTTCTTTACTTGTCCTACTTTTCCATTCTTTAGTTTCAAGAAAAGGATTGTCTCACCTTGATGACATACACACTTCAGAAAACTTTTCATCCTCTGCACATAAAGAGTGGGAGTATGCATTTGCAGTGCAAGTATGTGGCCAGTACTCATGCATGATATGGCTTCCTTCTTTGGTTAAGGTTCTTCAACTTATAGAAAGGGATGATCTGGGTCAAGAACTGCCCGTGCAATTGCTATTTGCAATGGGATTTATTTTACATAAATTGCAAGATCCAGAATTTGCATTGAAGCTCAAATCAGGGGAGAATTCAGATAAAATCCAGGTAGCTTTCCATTTATTTTTGGGTTTTATATATGAGGCAGTAATATAGTTTGGTTTTGTGTTTGTAAGCTTGATAGATGGATTTTTTAGTTTCTTGGAAAGATTGTACCATAGGCTCTGTGTGGGCGTGGGCCTACGTCCATTTTGGAACTTCTTGTGGTGAAATGCATTTTGCATACCACTTCCTTTTCTATTGCAGGTGAAGTATGTAATCTCTGATCTGTCAGGGAAAAAAATAGTCATGCAATATGATAGGGGTTGTTGGTCCAATGATGGTTATTTACACTTTAGGAGCATCTATCAATTCTTCTGCCTAATTAACCAATTCTTTTTTTAATTAATTATTATTATACTAAATCCTTGATCCTCCTGAGATTTTGGTCAGGGAATCAATGTTGAACCAGGCACTTTTTTCTGACTATTTGCATTGTTGTAATTTTCTCATATGTGCTTGTAATGATGATCCTTATATTTGACTCAAATATCTTTTGATGAATTAACCCTACAGGAAAAACTTGAAGAACTTATGAAGCATGTTCTTTCTCTCTTTCAAGTGGTAGATGCCAGAAGAAAGCAAATAAACATTCCAGTTATCATGAGGAAAGAACTGAGGGCTCGCATGGACTCTATCTTGAGGAATATTACAATGGCTATGACCCCAACAGCATACTTTCAAGCCATCACAAATTTACTTGGTCATGCAGATGGCAATGTGAGGAAGAAGGTAAGTGAAAGTTTCCTACAGAATTTTACATATGACAAGGGATGATTGGAGTTTGTATACCCATGATAGTCCACTAATGGTATTGAAGAAATATTGACCAAGTTCCCAGAGAGGAAACTGGTGGTTTTAACTTATTTTCTATGGGCTTCCTGCATAATGAAAGTAAAATGACCCACATACTAGGTTGTGCATGAGAATTTGTGCTTCTGAGATATGCAAATTTTGCAGT
>BPVZ01000048.1:860046-870354 GCA_020521535.1 Rubroshorea leprosula
AAAAAAAAGTTCAAGCTTTTAAGCTGGATTAGCATTCCAAAAATTGATGAGATTAGCTATAAAGTACTCCAAAGCCAACGCTACATTCAGAGCCCATGTTCATTGCTCCTCTGTGTCTAGGTAGTGCCATTTCAGAGATGTAGAACTGATTGCAAAGCAAATAAAATGGAAAATAAAGACATGACATGAACTCTAGGTACTCGGCATCAAATTTGTGATCAATGGAACAACCAGAAAGATTTTGCAAAAGAATGAAGGAAAAATTTAGAGGGAACAGATTCTGCATCCTGGTTTGCAAATCCAACACCAACACCAAGCAAGACACGACTGAATATAATAAGCATGTAAATGTTAGATGCTGCACCACCAAGAGCTGAACTGACAAGAAATACCCCACCACCTAGCTAGCATGATCCAAAGGTTCTCGTCACAAATTAATGAATTAAACTGCTGCATATTTACTTGCCTAATGAATTTCATCAAACATCGAGTTGGTTACGTCCTGCAAGAAAATAAGATTCAATTACATCTAAATCTAGTTTTATGATCCTTCTTGCATCCTACTATTCTCATCCGCTTCATCAACGATTCCTTTCCAAAACCAGTGTTCCCTCCAAACTTTCTCCATCTGCTCCATCGGAACATTCTTAGTCTCTGGTAATAAGAAATGCACAAATGCAGTCATCACAGCCAACCATCCAGCAAAAAAGAAGAAAGTCCCTGACTTGAACTGGCAAAGCATAGCTAGAAAAGTTTGTCCAACAATGAAACATAGGAGGAAGACTACAGCAACTGTCATACTTTGGCCAGCTGATCGAATTTCTAGTGGATAAATCTCACTAGGGACTAACCATCCTAATGGACCCCATGATAATGAAAACCCTGCTACATATAGACATATAAAGACCAAAACCAGGTAACCATACACTTTTGTTAGGTCTCCATAATCCCCCAACAAAGCAGCCATTATTCCTCCAACCACTATTTGTGACAGAAACATTAGAGTTCCCCCAATCATAAACAATGCTTTGCGGCCAATTTTATCAACTGTTAGCATAGATAGGATTATAAAGGTGGTGCCAACAAGGCCAATCACAACTGTAGACATGAGTGAAGCACTTTCTCCTTCACCAATTGTCCTGAATAATATTGGAGCATAGAATGTAATGACATTGATTCCTGTCACTTGTTGGAAAAAAGGTATGGCTATTGCCATTACTATTTGAGGTCTGTACTTTCTTTTCATGATGTTCTGAAATAGATGGTTGATGACTTTTGAGACTGAGCTTGCTCTTATGAGATCGTCAAATTCTGCTTCAACATCAGCAGTGCCTCGTACACGCTGTAGCACCTTTTTAGCTTTCTGGTGATTCTTGCTATCGTGGATCAGATTGTTGGGTGTTTCTGGAAGAAAGAGGGCACATAGTGTTAGGATCGCTGCTGGGACTGCTGATATGGCTAAGGAGATCCGCCAACCCCATCCACCCACGATCTTTTCAGTGCCAAAATTGGTGATGTTGGCTATAAGTACACCAATGCCAACACCTAGTTCAAAGACAATGTTGGTTTTCCCTCTGTGTTGCGGTAGTGCCATTTCAGAGACATATAGTGGAACTGACTGTAGACCATAGAAATCTTTATCATAAAAAGTAAGATAATCAAGAAACCCATAGACAAACTTGCAGTTTCAGAAGTAGATCATTTTGACATTTTCCAAGTTTCAAGTATTATTGTGAATCTTTCGGGTATGCTGGCTTAAACAACTCAGTAGTTGGACTTCTTAAAAGGGTAGCTTTCTTCTTCTCTGCTTAAAGCAAGATTAAATATGAGCTTTAACAAAACCATTAGAACTTTACCAAGATAAACACTAGTTAGAACACATTTTGCTTAGCAATTTCAAAGTTTCATAGTCATCTTTTTCCAACTCCCATAAAGGGGCTCCCTCTCTCTGCTATTTATTTGCTTACGATGTATATATATATATATATATATATATATATTTTTTTTTTTTTTTCTAGGTACTCGGCTTTCAGTAGGTTCCTCTTTATTTTAACTTCTGCACATTATTGTTTGTTTGGTTTGAATCTTTCTCAGTGAGAACATGAGAAGAAGATTGCACAAAACAGAGAAAAAAAAAAAAAAAAGATCTAGAGGGGCTTGGTATTGATACCTGGTTTGTGAATCCAAGCCCAAAACCAAGCAAAACGCGGCCAAATATCAGCATGTACAAGTTCAAAGCAGCACCTCCTAGTGCTGAACCAGCAAGAAGAGCAACCCCTCCCACAAGGATTGATATCTTGCGCCCGAAAGCTCTAGTAACTGGTGATGCAATGAAAGAAGAAATTAGACCAGCTATGTAGAGTGAAGATGTAAACAAGGTCAGATGTTGGCTATCAAATTTGCAATAATTGCTAATCTTGGTGTCCTCTTTCATCTTTCTGTACACATTTGGGAAGAACTCCTTGAGAAATGGTGTCATGGAGGTTACTCCACCTACACAGTTCCAATGGAAGTCATCACCATGAATAAGTTTAAGTACTAATCATTTCAACCACAAGCTGTCAAGATATGAATAGTATAGTTTCCAAGGATCAGAAATTCATTGATGAAATATTGTGGGGAAAAGTCAAGGATGTTTATAGTGAGAGTAACCTGATATTCCAAGTTCACAACCAAAGATGAATCCTCCTGCAGCAGCCATCAAGCAAGAAAGAAGAGTGATTGAGGTAATCCTGCCATTGTACTGCCCACCTTCATCCTTTATTGGTAACCCAGAAGCCATGGCTATATCCTCTAAGCTCCCTAAAAAACACAAGCTTAGTTGTGGTGTAGACATGCAGTCCAGGAAGAATCCCTGGAAGAGTTAGTTATTTATATTACTTAGGTTATACCGTACAAAATGATTTGACAAACTTTATTTACAAAAAAATCTTACAACATGACCAGACATATTGACTCTTTCTACACGTGAATCAGTATGCATCCACTCGTTCTGATGTCATGTGGCGTTATGAGTAACTTTTGTCAATAGACGTTCTCCATGAATTATTGTTATATTTTTTAACTAAATTATGTAGGTTGTATAATCTAATGTATAAAAACATTCATGTGAGTTCTCTATTCCATCTATAACAAGCAGTGCTGGGATGACTGCACTTCCCTAGTGGGAGGAGAAGCAATCACTTCTTTAGGAGACAGAATTGAGGCATCATGTGTGAACTTTTGGAGGATTTTGCGCTTGTGAAATCTTTGTGATTTTTTCTAATTTTTATGTATCATGCGGACTAATAATTTGTTTATAATTCTTAATTTGATTAACTGTACTATAAACCCTTCAATAACTTCTAGGTCATCATAATGTAAAATGTTCTTAATTATTCTAAATTGTCATAATGTCGAGTCTAAACCTTAGCTCAATATCTATCCAAATCAATTAGCCATAAAGCATCACATGCCTTGATCCCCATGTCTCTAAACTTGTTATCTGAAATGGTAGAAAAGGAGAAATGTAAGATAAATTCCCGTTAAGTAAACTATGAAAAACCCTTTTATTTTATTTATGAGAAAGCATGCCAAATAATAGATCCTTGAAAATACATATATCAGAAAGTGAAACAGAATGCCACGTGTGGAAAATCAATATGTGATCTCCTCTAAGGTCATGGCCAGCATTTAATTCCTCTCACTGGTAGGCACAGAAATTACCAAGATACAAAAATGATAGAAATGAACTGATTCACATATAACATGTTGACATGGCCAGTGTTTAGAAACCTCCTTGATGAGCACTTGACCATGTCAGAAATAAAATCATGCAAGATGTATAAATCATATTTCTTTCTAAATCAGCATATATCTTAAGACAGGTAATATGGCATCGCTAGCAAATAATGTATAAATTAATGGCACGCTTAAGTTCTAAAAAATATATAAAACCAAATGTCCAAAATCACTATCATGTCATGCAATTTATATAAAACGGGTTTAACCATCTCAAAGTAGTCCAAAGTCATGCTTTTAAAGTTTAGTTTAAAACTAAGGGTGAAACCATAAAATTTACTTACCTCACAAGATAAGAAGTTAAAATCATGCAGAACCAAGAGCTAAGGTGGTGAGTATGATCAGAACCTAATACCAAGAGAATCCAAACCAAGAAACCAGGTTGTAACAGCCCGGATATGAGGCAGAAAGGACCCAAAACAGCAGCCTTAATCTTGCCTAACAGTTGGAGTACAAAGCCAAAATTTTAACGAAGAGCAACAATCAAAGCTAGCAACCAATTTAGGCAAGAAAAGTAGTGGATATTTCCTAGATGAATTCTTGACGAAAACGGCAAGGAAAATTCATAAAAATAGTAGAGTTTTTAGAGCAGAAACGGAATGATAAAAATTTGTGGAAATTGGAAGCGGAATCACCAAGAAAGTGCAAGAATCCGCAGGACAGCAGCACCCCTTTTTTTTTTAAAGGCAAAACCGCATTAAAATGCTAGAATAATCCCTGCCTTTTCATTGATTTCTCACCAAGATAACAGCAGATTTCTTTGAGACAAAATCAGCTGGAAAATTAGCTAAAACAGTGTAGGATGCGCCAGAAAACAAGGTAGCTAGAAACGGATTGTTTCATACCAGAAAATTTTACAGCAAAACGGCAGGCATGTTAGTGAGTTTTTCATGTCAAAACGTTGCAAAAAATTGTAGCAGAATTAGCATATTTGAAGGCCAGAAGAACAGCAGAAAATATGAAGAAAACAGCGGTGGAACAGTGTAGAAACAAAGAAGAAAGGTGCAGAAGCAGTCTTCCACAAACCAGAGAATTCAACCCCACTAATATTTTGAACAGAAAACTCATAATATCTGTACGGTTTTTGACGTTTGTAGATATCCAAAACTGATTTGAATAATTTGTTTCAATTAGAGATAAAGATTAGAAGGTAACTATCACAAAATTAAGAGTAAACCATAAGATAATTTCCATATAATCTTATCATGTTGTAGGTAATTGAAAATGATGGAGAAGGGAAAGAAGAAACAGACAAGGAGAGGGTTCGTGAAGTAAGAATAGCAGGGATTTTGAGGGTGGCGGCTAGCTTGTACAGGAAAAAACGTAACTGACACCCTACTAATTTTGTGACGGTTATTCTTTTTAAAGTTTATAACTGCTGCTACTTTAATTTTGCAACTGCTTGTAGGAAATATTGAGACGAGAACGTGAAGCAAGAACAGCAAGGAAGAACCAACAAGTAGTTAACTTCCGAAAATTTAAAAATACAAAACAAGTAGGGGAGATGAAGGCACCAGCTTGGTAAGATACTAAAAACAGTTCAAGATTTATATGACAATTCAGAGTGCGCAGGAGAAACATAGAAAATAAAACAGTGCACAAAAGATGGTGAAAACACCTAGATATGATCCTGGTAACATGTTTTAAAGAAGTTCATAAGTTTCAAACTTCAATGTAACTGTAGAAGCTTAGTACAAAATAATTCAAAAGTAGCTCATGAATAAATCTATAAACATTTCTGTTATAGGCACTAAAATTTGGACATATTTGTAGAACAAAAAAAGTTTCCTCTGTTGTCTCAGTGGCAAGTTGTAGCAGCATGGAAAATAATGTTGCAAGTTGCAGCCTTGAAATGATGTTTGCGTGAGAAAATTTGTGGCAGCTGAAATCCTTGACAAAATGGAGTGTACTTGCTGCAAATATTTTCAAGAAACATGGAGCCATGGAAACCATTTATTGCGTCATGATTTTGCTGTCATTGCATTATGTTGGTGGTGGGATTTTGGCTATAAAAGCCATTGGCATTCAGCAATATCAGAAGAAATAAAAGGCAGGGTGAGCTCAAAGAAAAATACAAGAGAGCTAACAGTGCTTTGGGTGAGGGTGAGCCAGTGCAGAGTCTTTAAAATTCTTTGTTGAGTGAGCATGTCTCACATTCAAAAAGACTGCCAGTGAGATTTGAGTGCACTTGGGGGTTGAGTATTTGTGAGAGTACCACAAATTATATCTCCTTACTTAATAGTGAATTTCTTTTGTGGGTGTTTGTGGACATAGGCTAAATTAATTGAAACTGAACCAGGTAAATTCTGTATCTTTCTTATTGTGGTGCATTTTATTATTCCTTTAATTTCTTAATCCCGTGGTACTTATTCTGCATCTTTCTTTGGAGCTGAACCAAAACCTCAAGCCGTTCGCTACAACATCCTCTGTTCTTTGGGTACTTATTATATGTCTTAAGTTCAGTTCTGGAGGCTATTTTTGTTCTGATTAAACTGTCTTGTATTTCTGTCTTTATCTTTCCATTTAATTTCCTCTAGGATTCCAGAAATCAAGGGAAAATGTTGCTATAAATGAGTTTTAACTGTAGAATTTTTACATGCCTAATGAATTTCATGAGACATACACAAAAAGTATATACGTAAATTTTTCTACATCTACTAATTACTTTTCTGTGTCACATCCCAGAAAGTCTATTCACGTGGTCCAGTGTCCCTATTTCTCCACATCTTTCACTCTGATAAATTAACAAGCAATAATTCATCAGCCATTTAATTATAGACACTAGTTAGTTTTTTATTGGTACATAGAGATTAGGAATTAAATTCTAGACCTATAGTTAAAAGTATAGATCACTTTAATAGCAAACCACATGTCTAATGGTTAGACACTAGTTAGTGAGAAAAGCAAATCATGAGAACCAAGCAATAATCCAAAAGTAATTTTTAAGGAATAAATATTCATGAGAAAAGGTTTTAATACCAGAAGTTCAACAGAATTTCTACCCTATTTCATTTATCAAAGCAGTGACAGGTTGAAAAGAGATGAGGAAGGAAAAGCAATACCACTTATTAGGTAAGAAGAAGCCTTAATGTAGTGTTTGCCTGCATTTCTTTTCTGTTCTTATCTCTTCTCTGTACTCTCTTGAAGAGTAATTTGCACCTTGGCTACCATTAACTAATCTGGATAAATTAATTCCATGAAGAGAATGTTGTCCAGAGAAAAAACTTAATTTCCACATTTTTGCTGGTTGTTCCTCATGATGCACTCCTGCGCAATTCAAAAATGAGGGGAAGCTTGACAATTTCATTGAAAGGATCTGTATTTCAGTACTTAGACCATTGCTAGGGTAGTTTTCCACTAGGACACAGAAACTAGTCTAAAATCAAATACAAATTAAGCAGGATCATAGGACCCCATGCATATATGCAACAATAAAAGTCAAAGTTGGCAATAGTTATGTAATCTAATGCAAATTACACTTATATATTAATTTATGATCCTTGCAGCTTACTCTCCTTATCCACTTCTCCAACAATTTTTTTCCAAAACCAATGGTCCCTCCAAACTTTCTCCATCTGCTCAATTGGAACATTCTTAGTCTCTGGTAGTAAGAAATGCACAAATGCAGTCATCACAGCCAACCATCCAGCAAAAAAGAAGAAAGTCCCTGACTTGAACTGGCAAAGCATGGCCAGAAAAGTCTGTCCAACAATGAATCGTAAGAGGAAGCCTACAGCAACTGTAATACTTTGGCCTGCTGATCGAATTTCTAGTGGATAAATCTCACTAGGGACTAACCAACCCAAGGGACCCCATGATAATGCAAAGCCAGCTACGTATATACATATAAAAACCAAAACCAAGTAAGCACATAGTTTTGTTAGGCCACCATGATCCCCCAACAAAGCAGCCATTATTCCTCCAACCACTATTTGAGACAGAAACATTTGAGTTCCCCCAATCATAAACAATGCTTTTCGGCCAATTCTATCAACTGTCAGCATAGCTATGATTATGAAGGTAGTACTGACAAGACGAATGACAACTGCAGACAAAAGTGAAGCACTTTCTCCTTCGCCAATTGTCCTGAACAAGATTGGAGCATAGAATGTAATGACATTTATCCCTGTCACTTCTTGGAAAAATGGTATGGCTATTGCCATTACTAATTGAGGTCTGTACTTTCTTGTCATGATGTTCTTAAATGGATGGTTGATGATTTCTGAAACTGAGCTTGCTCTTATGAGATCATCAAATTCAGCTTCAACATCAGCAGTGCCTCGTACTCGCTGTAGCACCCTCTTAGCTTTCTGGTGGTTCTTTCTGTTTTGGATTAGATTGTTGGGCGTTTCTGGAAGAATGAGTGCACATAGTGTTAGGATTGCTGCTGGGACTGCTGACATAGATAAGGAGATGCGCCAACCCCATCCACCCCTGATCTTTCGAGTGGCATAATTGGTGATGTTAGCTATAAGTATACCAATGCCAACACCAAGATCAAAGCCAATGTTCATTTTTCCTCTGTGTTGTGGTAGTGCCATTTCAGAGATATATAGTGGAACTGACTGTAGACCAAAGAAAATTTTATCATAATCTACTTTAGAGTCACTAGTAAGACCGAGTTAAACACAACCACATTTTTCTTAGGTGCTAGCTCTAAGACTTAAACCTGAAACCTGAACTACAAGAGAGCATTCGACCAGTGGATCCAGCCTTTAGGGTTAAAGCTCACAGACTCAGAGTCAATTAATAGGGTTAAAGCTCATATACACATAGTCATTCAATAGTTCATCTGTCTGAGTTTGAACATAAACACAAGATTGCACAAGACATAGAAAAAAGAGAACAAATTAAATCTAGAAGGAATTGATATTTCCTACTTGGTTTGCGAATCCAAGCCCAACACCAAGCAAGACACGGCCAAATATCAGCATGTACAAGTTCAAAGCAGCACCTCCCAATGCTGAACCAGCAAGAAATGCTACCCCTCCCGCAAGGATTGACATCTTGCGTCCAAAAGCCCTAGTAACTGGTGATGCAAAGAAGGAAGCAATGAGACCAGCCATGTAGAGTGAAGAGGTAAATAACGTGAGCAGTTGGCTATCAAATTTGCAGTAATTGCTAATCTTTTTGTCTTCTTTCATCCTTCTGTACACATCTGGGAAGAACTCTTTGAGAAATGGTGTCATGGAGGTTACTCCACCTACAGGGTTCCAATGAAAGTCGTCATAAACCATAACAAGATATGAATTACAGCAGAGGAGAAGAGTCAAGGATGATTATAGTGAGAGTAACCTGATATTCCAAGATCATAACCAAAGATGAATCCTCCCGTGGCAGCCATTAAGCAAGAGAAAAGAATGACTGAGGTGATCCTACCATTGTACTGCCCACCTTCACCCTTCATTGATAACCCTGAAGCCATGGCTGTACACTCCAGTCTCAAGCTTACTCAAACAATCAGAAAGGATCAGAGTATATTTACATAATCACTTCAGTCAAGATAGAATGGTGGGAGAGTTGTCTCTTTACAAGGATAATTCTAAGAAAGAATGGTTTCAAAAGCTCTTGCAATATGCGCTTAAAATTTCAGCAGAATATTTCCAACTCAGGACTTTGTGCTGTCATATTTGACCCTTTCTCCAACACAAATTTACAAACGTAAGCCCTTGCCATTGTAATTTATAAGAAGATTTCCCAATTTTTTTTTTTATCTTTTTGAGAAATTGTCTACAGAACTAATGAAGCTCCAATTCCGTTCGATAAAGGTTCATATGGTCAAGGGCTGAAATTTATAAAGACAAGGCATTTTTATTTATGTCATGCTTTTGTAAATTTTAATTTTAATTAGGGGCAAACACGGGGTCCCATTTTTTTTTTTTCTGGGTACATATATCAAACTTTAAGCCTTTCTTAAAATTATATTTTTTTTGTATCTACTCTAACTCTAACTCTATGCTTTGTGTTTGCATAAAAATTAATAGAAGGAAGAGAAAAGAGAGAAGGGAAAGGAAAACAAGGGAAGGGAAATGGAAAGGAGGAGAAGAGAAGGGAAGGAGGGTTAATCTTTATTTTATTTGGATAAATGAAAATTGAGGAAAAAGAAAGTTAATATTTTTATTTAATTAAATAATTAAAAGGAAAATAAAATATTTAAAATTTACTAATTGAAAAAGAGAAGGGATTTAATTATGTATTAGTCTTATGTAGTATATTTATATAAAGGAAAATGATACATATATCCTCTAAAATTACACACTGATGATTTTTGCCAATGTGTCATTAAAATGGATGATTTTTGTTATTTTTACAGTTAAAACTGACTATTTTTATTAGTTTCACCATTAAAACTAACGGTTTCTGTTAATTTTAACAGCATATTAATAAAAACTGTCAATGTGTAACGGAGTGTGTAGTTTTTGGAGGATGTATATATTAGTGTTTTTATATAAAATATAAACTATTAAAAATGAAAACATGAATTATCAAGAATTTGTATAAATGTGATAAATAAGATTTATATGTAAG
>BPVZ01000048.1:890609-908518 GCA_020521535.1 Rubroshorea leprosula
GATCTCTTCAAGAGTTTCTTACTGAAATTTTTCAATCTCTAGGGATCTTTGGCATGCTTAAAGACTCGTGGGTATATGGTGATCTATGGCCTGGCATCTGGTGCACCGGATCCAGTTCCTGTGTTAACGCTTTGGGAAAAATCTTTGTTCTTGACCTTTCCTTCCTTTGCACATCACACTGAAACCCGAGAGGAGCTGCTTGAAACTGCTAATGATGTATTTGCAAACGTTGCATTAGGTGTCTTGCGAGTTCGTTTGAATCACAAGTATCCTTTATCTGAAGCAGCACAGGCACATGCAGACCTAGAGCATCGAAAAACGTCTGGATCAATAGTGCTGATTCCATAAGACAACAGAAGTGGAACCACAAGTTTCATGTACCAATAATGCTAGTAATGCGCAAATGTCCTAAATAAATGCTATGACATGAGAAAATCTTTAGTGCAATGGGGATACCACGTCAGCGCCTTAGCGGTATCTCTGTTCAATACTTTTGCACTAGAGGCTTTCTCCTATGGCATGAAGCATAATCTTCTTCCTAAATCAATTCTATTATGTTATAATTACAAATTATAATCAATTCTACCATGTTATAATTACAAATTACTATGTTGTGCAATCCGCTATAAAATATCAAAATTTCCTTTTTCCCCTTTATTTTCCTTAAATTTTGCTCAAATCAAATGGGCTCTAACAACCGATGAGGACCCTTAAATGTGGGGCTGTAACATTTTTTTCCTTCTATTTTATGCATCTCAACATATCAAAAACTACATAATATGTTTGTCATTAAATCTCCAACCCACTACATAAACTCATGCAATAATAGCAGCATATAGTTTTGAACTTCTAAGGGTGTCAATATATGGTTGAAATATAAATGGAAATCAAAGGAAAGTAGAAACCTCAAATCATGATCCATGGGCTCCGAATCTTCAGTTTGAGCATAGTCTGTTCCAGTACTTGATCTAGCATCAATTAATACCAACAAAAAACAATAATATTTTAGAAATCAAGCTGTATATTTGATGCAATGTCACCAGAAATTTTTTTTTTTTTTTAAATAGAAAAAGGAAGACCACTTCAAGGTCAAGGGAATTATTAATGACACATTTTACATTATGATCCCTCAATAGAAAAATAAGCTTTTTTCATATATTCTTGCTTAATCATACTATTGTTGATGGTATTTCTGTTCCATGGTTTATGATGACTTCCATTGGAATGACAAAGGTGGAAAACCTCCAAGATGCCATTTCTCAAGAAGTTCTTCCCTAATGTATATGGAAGAATGAAAGAAGACACAAATATTAGCAATTAAAGCAAATTTGGATAGCCAACTTTTTAACCTCATCTACGTCTACATTGCTAGTGTTGCTTCCTTCTTTGCATCGCTTGTAACTAGCTTCTTTGCACACAAGCCATAAGACTTGATGAATCCACTATAATGCCAATAAATGAAAGTAAAATAGGCATGTATCCAAATCATCCATCACCAAAAGGTATAGGAGGCCAAATGAATATGGGTTTAAGAAAAAAAAATGGGGAGAAAAAGGATAAGTGAGCAGTGGTGTCAAATTATTTTCTTCTTTTCCTCAAAAGACCCAGATTCAGGATTAATAAATGAAAGCAAAGCATCATAAAGCAATCAATTACCAATCCGCAAAAAAGATTTTCAAATAAAACACTTAAGAACAACACATATGCCACACAAAAGAGACAGAGAAGACTATAACCTTAAAAATGCTGGATTTGGAAAGCCTTTGCACATTCATAAGCCCTTACAGCATAAATAGGAAGCACATAACATGAAGATACACACAATCACATAACTAGATCATACTCATAAGTTTTCAAGATGAATATTTTCCATGATTCCAAAAGAGAATATTTGCGATCTATACAGAAACCCAGTTCACCTGTGTTTTTGAGTAGTGAGGCAGAAACTAAAACATAGCCTAACCAAGAATTGATCCAGCACCTTTTTTGCAGCAGTAATACCAAAAGTATGAAAATAAACCTAAACTTGTGTACTGAAATTATTAACTCCATCAAAACTAACATAGACTATACATTATTCAAAATCTGTGCAATGAAATTCAAACTTACATAAAGTATACATGATACCTTAAGATTGGCATCCATTGATCACATCTCATTCGTCATCAATGTCACTTGAAATTTCCTCGCTGCTGTTCTGATCCATTGCCAAAATTTCTGAAATCCCTCCTTCCGCAGCCACCACCAGCATATCTTGATAAAAGGATTTCTCCTGTACCATAATTATCCATTTCAGCTGCCCTATGGTCGCTCAATCAAGATATATATACTCCAAATCACACTTCTCCTTTACTCAGAAGATGAACAAGTGATTTCTGAACCTTCTAGATAGCTCCACTCCATGCGCGACAGAGTGTCAACATAAACTGAAGTGCAGAGACATACTAAGTTGCTTTTCGAAAAAAAAAAAGAGAAATACTGAGTTCACATTTTGCACTGTTCATTAAAGAATTTATTTCTACTGTCTTTTTTCTATTATTCTCCATAGATAGAAATCAACAATGAAATTACCTGCAAGCTATGAATCCAACATGACAAACAGCTGCCTTGGTCAGAGTTCCAATGCATATGTTGACATCTCTTTCACAATTAATTTCTTCGGCCACTCCCCCACCATTCTTGCCACAAACAAATGTTCCATGTGCCTGAGAGGCAGTTTGACCTGAACCCCTAAAAAAGGTCAAATTCAGCATCAGCTTCTCCATCTCTAGAGACAATCTCTTCTCCTATGCAAAGAAAGAATGAAATTTAAGAGTACTGACTTAACTTCTGCTGGATAAAGTTCATTCATTTGCCCATTTGCCCATTTGCCCATCTCAAGAAGGGAAAAAACCCGAATTCAAGAGTGCAGAATGCAATCCTTGAGCACCAGTGCCAAATTCAATTGTACAGCCACAATTATAATTTGGGCATCCCCATTTTTCCTTTCTCTTCCCTGGTTGTCACTAGAATGCAGGATGTAAACACAGAATGAAAACGATAGGAAAGAAAACAGAGGAAAAGTACCAGTACAGGGACTGGGAAGGAATGTCGGGAAGCCATTTTTGTGGGAAGAGGGTTCCGAGATTGAGACTTCACAACTGGGGATCCATTCCAACGTCGAACACCTCGTAAAAACTTGATGGGAGGGGTGAATGGGTCTTAGAGAAGGACAGCAGCTTCAAAGATTCAAGCTTTGAAACTGCTTCTTCTACCCAGGACTTCTTCATTTCCTACAGATTACAGAATAGTTGTAGACTTAGAGTTATACTGCCAGGCTTCTGATAGCTGAAGTAGGTTTTTTTTTTTTAAGGTACTCAAGTTTTTCTCTTTGTAATCATGACTTGCACAAGAAAAAAATAATTTTTATATATATTTTTTAACTCACTTTTCACTCATATTTAAAATATTTTAATTAAACAAATTACTATTAAAGTGTTTAAATCATTAATTTTATATCTTAAGTTGAGGGTAATTTTTATTTGATTTTTCTATTAGGGGGCTAAGACTACACGTTAAAATATATTTATTATATTTTTTAATTATCAATTTATATAAAAAATTATAAAAATAAATTTTATTTTAATATTAATGTTACGTGAAAGATTTTAATTAGATAAAACTAAAGTTAAAATTTTTTTCATATAATTTTTTAAAAAATTATTTTACAATTCAAATTGTATTAGATTGTAAAATATAAATTTTATATAGATGTGGGCTCTCATAATATTGAAGACTTTTTCCATTCAAGATTCTTTATTATAATGTTTGAATAGTAAAACAACAAACTCAATAATTAATGATGAAAATATACAATAAATACATTCTTAACTTATGCTCTCTAGGCATGTTAAAAAATTTCTTTTTTATTTTACTCCCTTTATTTATTTAATAGTTTTATTTTGACATTTTAACTTTTAAAATATAGATTTTATATGAAAATTTAATAATTTATATGAATAATAATTAAAATTTTTTATATATAATTTTTGTTGAGTATTTTTATTTGATAAAAAATTTTAATTATAATTTATATAATATGTTAAATTTTTTAAAAAAATTTATATCTAACCAAATTAAAAAGTCATATTAAAACTATTAAAAATGATAAAAAGGAATATATGGTTAACGTTTTTGACTTTTTGAAGATTAAATTGAGGACTCAATTTCTTTAATAAAAATAAAATTATCCAATTGAGGACTAAATTGAATTTTATTGTGGAGATTGGGAAGCCAAATAATAAAAACATTGTAAATTTGTGGGAAAAAAATGTGCTTTCAGTGTCAATTGCACACAAAAAAATGTGTATGATGAAGCTTGGCACCATAACGACTCCGTAACCTGTATGGTAATAAAGAAGTCGTGGGTAGAAGAAGTAGTTTCAAAGCTTGAATCTTTGACAATTTCACAAACCCTTCTAATATTTAGTATAATATGAAGAAATCATAATTTACTCTTTTCTCTAAAACATAATATAACAATGATTTTAGTGAGTTCTTAATACTCAATATAAAACCTAGGTGGAAGAAGACTTGTTAATTTAGTGATCCAGCAGTTTAATATAAGTTTTATTTACCATGATAAGGATTCAATCCCTCTCTTCATCTCCCAAATCACTTGCCCTAATAAAAAAATAATAATAATAAAGCCTAAGTGAGTACACATTTACTTGTTGGATGTAATGCATATTTATGATAAGAATATATAATTAATAAATATTATCAATAAATTATTTTAATTGTTTTTAAATTTTTGTCCTTTTAAAATTATTTAATATACTTCAAATTATGTTCAACTACACTAAATTAATTTTTAAATTAGACAAGTCTTTTAATAGTAAAAGATTTTTTTTTATACTAACATTTAATATTTAGAACTCACGATAAACTTCAATTAATTTAAAATTAAATTATGTCAAACTTATAAAATAAAAGGTTTTTTAGTGTCTGTTTCTATATTTATAAAATTTAAATTCAAAATTTTATTTAAAAATTTAAATCATTTTCATTTGAATTAATAATTTTTCGTCGGTAATATAAAAAATTGTTTGTTTTTCCTTAAAGTTCATTCTTCATTCCCTATCATTCAATATGGTTGGAATGTAAAAAAAAAGGCAGTCCTCTTTTTTTATTTTTTTATTTTTTTATTTTACGTCAATTGAGGTTTTTCGTTGATAGGAACCAAGTTCACAGCCAATGGCTTCTACCCAAGTCAGCAAAGTTACATGTATGACGACGTGGCAAAATATTATTGGTTGCTGTAACGATAATGAAAGCCCGAAACCATCGCTAACGTAACATAGGAAATCGAGACGTCGAGGGTAGAAACGTCAATTGACATATGCCGGGGACCAAAATCGAAGGAGGGAAAGGTCACGTGAGACGCAGCACGTCTGGTAATCATTACCTCTCTCCTCCTCTCTCGCTCTCTCGCTTTAAAATCGAAAATGCTCCATTCCGCTGTACACGAAATAACAGAAATTCCCCTCCAAAACGCTCTAGAAAATATCAGAGAAAAACAACCAAGCATTTTCTTGCTGCCCAAACAACCTCCATCTCGCAATCCTTCTCTTGATTCGATCTTAGTTTTTCGTGTTTTTGACTTGATTTGACCGCGGTACGATTACTAATTCGATCGATCCTTCAAGTGCTGGTGTTTGTAGCTAGATTCAGCTCAAGAACACCTTCCAGTTCATTAATTTGGATCGGAAAGGTATATCATTTTGATTTTCTCGTTTTTAAGTTAGTATCGATGACTCTGTTTCCTTTTTTTAAGTTGGTTTTGCGATGACAAATAACGAACTCCGATTCTCATAATTTTTTGCTCGTTTGGATGCCGAGAAACCACAGGAAAAGTTTTGGAACTGAATGGTTTTTCACATTTTCCTATGTTTTCTCTGTAACCAAACAGCTTTTCGGTACTTCACGCTTTTGGTTGACTAGCTAGTTTCTCTTTCCTTTGGTATTAAACTTTTGATTTCGAGTCATTTCCGTTATTGTAGTGTACACGAAAATTTGACTTGTTTGAATGCTTTCGAATTTTAGTAGAAACGATATATCATTGTCATCAGAAACTTGAAAAAACATCCGATTCTTTTACCGAATTAACTCATACAATCTTTGGCTTATACTCTTAGTATAGTGTAGTAGTACTGCAGCTTTCAGCTATATGGTTACAGCTTTTCATTTAAGTTGAGTTCAGGTCTACTGGATTTTCTATTTTAGTGCTTGAAATGTTTTCTTACTCTGCCGCCATATTTAATTCCTTTCTATTTGCAACCTCACCTTTACAGCTTTTTTTGGACCTTAATCCTGCATTTCCACGATCCTTTTTGTAGCATTTTCTCTCTGGTTTCGATTCAATCAATTTTTTTGTTTTTTGAAATAGCAGATCAGAATCGGAGATAGATCCATCGATCGAATCAATAACGGCGTCGGCGATCATGGAGGAAAGTTGGGGCAAACTCGATGATGAAGCAGCTATAAACCTCACTGTAAGCTCTCAAGCGCGCGCACGCTCTCGTAATTTCCACTTTTCTGTTACTCTCTGATGCGATTCTCTCTGCAAAACCGCTCCCACACACCCCTCCTTAACCCACGCGTCGTGCAAAAACGGAAAGAGCAACTGTTGTCTCCTTACGTGTATAGCACGCGCCTGCAAAATCGCGTGTTTCTTTTCCATTAGTAGGTTCTAGGCGAATCAGCAGCTTCATTCTGTTTTTACGTGCGGGCGGAAAATATTGTCACCGCTTGGAAACAAAAGACAGTTCTCTGATATTTGTCATCATTAACCGCATGAATGGGGATCACACCACATAAACATAATCATACATGATCAAATACATGGACTTATATATATTGTATGACTTTAGATTGGAAAATCATATATTTTTTATGATGTGAAATTGGTTTATGCATGTATTGAGAACAGGAGATGATGCATTTGAAAAGGCAAGGGCAAAGCAGCGAGTATGCCGCTAACAGACTTTGTTTGCACGGACAAGGACTGCCACCATCGCCTAATACCCAAGGTAACGGAGACATGTCGCCTTCTTTATCATATACTTTTACTTTTATGCCTTCGTTTCCCACCACCCCAAATTTTCTGGACTCTTGTGTTTTTCCATTGTAATGTTTCTGAAGATGTTTTTTAATGGAAACAGATGCTGCAGCTCACATCAAAGTGGGATCCTATTACGAAATCGATCACTCAAAGCTCCCTGCACAAACCCCAGATCAACTCAAGCCAATCCGGATCATCATGGTAAATACCCACAAAGAATTAATGAGCTCGCTCCAGTTGTTCGGTTAATTTGTTTTCATTTGTTATTCACACTCACGGGCTCTGTTTTTGTTGTTGTTTCAAGGTGAGCAAGAAATCAAAGTACAACGTGTCGCTGAGGTTCCCCAGCTTGTTCTCTCTCCGAGCTCACTTCAGAGATGAAAATCTAGGGAAGCCAGAGGGAAAGATGTTACCGTCTCTTGATGAGAAGTATGTTATGGGGTCGGAACTGGCCGGGGAAGTTCTCTACAGGAGAATCCGACCTCATGAAATTGCGGTTCAAAGAAACCTATGGAGCTTCTGGGTGGTTCCTTCATTAAGGAAGCCTTACAAAGATAAGCCCTGGTGCCTTAACCCAGCTATCAACACCTGCTATGTGAGCATGGTTGCTAAGAAGGGCTCGCTCTTGTCCGAGTTGAAATCCACAGGGATGATTAGGTGGGGCAAGCGCCGGCAGGTTCGGTTTTTGCGCCGACACGTTGAGCAGCAAAAGGAACAGATTAAGTCAAGCAACAGTAAAGATGAAGAGGAAGAGAAAGAGCTAGACAATGAACAATCTGAGGATGAGGATAAAGGGGAGGAGAAGGAAGAAGAAGAAGAAGAAGAAGAAGAAGAGACAACGTCGGAAAAGAGTGACAAAGAAAATGTGGAGACAGATGATGAATCGGATGAGAAGGGGAAGGCCCAGAGAAAGAGGAAGGTGCGTCAATGTAGCTACAGAACCGAAGAGACCAAGAAAGCAAAGCGTGTGAAGCAGAATCAAATCAATGCTTCGAAGCAGAGTAAAAGGAAAGTACTCAAGAAATCCATTAGCAGATGGTCTTTAGAGAGGTCAGTAGTATTGTTTATAATTTAGTTTGTCGATTCTAAATTTCTAATCAAATCAAGTTGGCTAGTTCTATTGATGAATGTTTACATATTTTTGAAGATATAAGTTAGCGGAAAGGAATATGTTGAAAATTTTGAAGGAGAAAGGTGCAGTGTTTGGGAACGCAATACTCAGGCCAGCTCTCAGAACAGAAGCTCGGAAGTTGATTGGTGACACCGGCCTGTTGGATCATTTGCTCAAGCATATGGCTGGAAAGGTGGCCCCAGGCGGAGAAGAAAGATTCAGGAGGCGGCATAATGCAGATGGGGCAATGGAGTACTGGTTAGAAAAGGCTGACTTGTTGAACATTAGGAAGGAAGCTGGGGTGCAGGATCCTTATTGGATTCCACCACCAGGATGGAAGCTTGGTGACCACCCTACCCAGGACCCTATTTGTGCCAGAGAGCTCAAGGAGATTAGAGAAGAGATGGCCAAACTGAAAAGGTTGGACGTTAATTTCTGTTCTTATTTGACCATTTCATTGTCAATTTTGATCGTTGATCTTTAAGGTGATATATCTATTTTAATTGTTTTCTTCATATTGTTTGCTAAAAAGAGAGGTGCAATACCTGGGGACCAAGAAGCAACAGGAAGATCTAGCTATTGTCTCCACCCCAGATTCTTCTTTAGCAAGTGAAATCATGGGGAATAATTCCTTATTACTTCCTTTGAAGGTACGATGCAGCAAATTTGACCACTTAATTTATCAACTCAAATTCTTTCTTAGCAACTTGCTTTTTCGTTTTACAGGAAAGGTATATTGATTTGGTGAATAAGAAAACTAAAATTGAGGAACAGCTTATGGAAATTTCACAATCTTTGCGTGAAATGGAGGTATCTAATCAAATTTTCTTAGTGTATACTTTTATCTGAATGGAGAATTGTGTATCACATTTTGAATTTCTCAACTGATATATATTTTCAGACTGGTAGAACAAAGAGGTTCCTTCTATGCCCAAATTTAAATGATGTTAGTTTGACTCCCATATCTCATTCACTAACTCTGATATAGTTGGAAAATGTTAATCTCACCTAAGGGTTAAACAATCTTTGCTTAGTTGTCTTATGGTCTTTGGATAATTCCTCTGATGCTGAACATTTAATGCCACGGGCCACATGCATGATCAGATAGTTCTTGTTGTCTTTGTATAGTTTTTACAGGTTTTTGTTGTTAATAATTTGTCTTGTTAGCACTCCTTAATTCAGTGCTCTAATGATCTCTATATTCATAAACTCAAAATTAATTCAAAGCATTTGAGCTGATAAAAAAAAGCACTTGAGCTGATTAAAAAAAAATTTTCAACGTATTTCAAGCATATATTGTTTAATGATAAGATGTTAATTATGGGTAGAATCGTGCAGGAAGAAATGGGGAGACTAAAATCAGTAGTGGAAGAACAAAACAAGCCAGCATCAGAGGAAATGCTACGGGATTCAATACAGCCTCGGTCGACGTGCGCTGAAAGAAAGACAACAGAGTTGATGCATAAGGAAAAGGAAAAGGGGGCAAAATCAGGGGAGGAACAGAACATTAGTCAGATCGAAGAAGAAACCCAACCACCAGCACCAGCAACGATAACAAAAGCAGTGGAAACGACGGAGAACAAAGCAGCAAAGATAGAAAGGCTGAAGAGTGGATTCAGGATATGCAAGCCACAGGGGAGCTTCCTCTGGCCAAACATGGCCCTGTCTCCACAGGTTGTGGTCCCACTCGGTGGCCTCCTTGCGGTCCACAATCCACCTTCTGTCTCCTCCTCCACCGCATCAGAACAACAACGCCCCAATTCAACGGTCAAACCATTGGCTGAGTGGCGGCCAGTGAATGTCTCTTCATCACCCAAATCTGTCAAAGCCACTCCTCCACCAAGCCCTCGTCTGCCTTCTCCTGAGACCACCCCAACTACTATCATTACCACCAAAACCACTCTCATCAACCTCAATGAAATCCCTGGAAACAACAATAAAACTAGAATTTTTGGCTCTTCAAATCCTAGTCACAGCACAGCCTCTGCAGTCACCTACCAAAGAAGACATCAGAATGTAATCACTTCCATCACTATGCCACATGTAAGTGCCTCAAACAACACCCTCAGAATGTTTATCCCTTCTATCTTCTTTCCATTTTTTCTGCGAGTTAAGACTGTAGAAAATAACACCTGGCATCTTTTTGCTCTCTTGAACAGTTGGTGCCTGCTAAGAAAGAGAATAAAATGGGGCAACTGAATGGAGGTGATTCTCAGCAGCAAAGGAGATGCTCTGCTTCATCTCCATCCAAGTCAGTTGGAGCAAAAACATGGTGGGCTCTTCCTAACTCTAGCTCTTCATTGAACAACAATTAGTAGTAAAATATCCAATAGACCTCATCACATTTTAAACTATTATTAATTAGAATTCATTGATAACATTCGAAGAAAGATGGGTTTTATTTTATCTTGAGATTTAAATTGTTCTTAGATGCTGCTGGTAAATGCTTTTGGCTTCAGACATTGTCTTATTATATAATCTACTTCCAAGCATGTAAAACAAAATTATATATGGATTACATAATTGACAAACAACTTTTTGCTTTTGGAGATTAATATATAGATCTCAAGCTTTTTCTTTGGCTTCATTTGCACTTTTTTCTTTGTTTGAAATGAAGTTTTAAGTCATGAAGATGGTAATAGCTCAGACATATATAGCAAGCATAAAGAGTCAAATTGCAAGGCAAAGTTAAAGCCATATTCTGTTCTCCATGAATGTGTTTATTATCTACATTATTGAAATTGAAACTTGTCCTAAAGAGACAATCCAAGGAAAAAAAAATGAAGATATTAGAGCGTAGAATATATAGTGGAGCTATGGTCACAATTGTCTTGGAAGTTAATGTAACGTGAAAGCGTAGCTGCGAGCTTCTTTACATCTTGTGTGTGCTGCGCTCAGAGTAACCTGCAACCTAAAGAAATTTGTAAGAGCTTCATTCTAATCAGAGGGTAGGGATACAAGACACATCAATGAAAGATATGATAGAGCTTAAGGTGTTAACCATTTACGCCCAATCCACATTCAATAAAATGCACAATCATAATGAAGCATGAAAAACCTGCATGAGTTGGAAGGAACAGTTGAGGGTCTGATAGTGGTCACATGAAACCAGATTTCAGCAATTCACTATTCGAGGTTTCACAAAGATGGTACTATTGAGCTATGATGAATTGATGAAAAATTGAGTGAACACCCTATGACTTGCAGGGCTTTTTCCTCACTTCCTGCAACAAGTGATATAATGATGGAGATTCCAGTCGAAGCCTGAAATTCTTGCACTCGATCCCAAACCGCCTTTCTGTGCCATGTTCCCTTTTATAGCACAATTATAGCAGCTGCTTTATGTTGTTACCTATATATTCACCAAGAAGGCAAAGACTACCATTGCGAAAGGCATGATCAGTTTCTATATCAAGAATAATCATACAAGAGATATATTTCTATCATGTCTAGAGTTTTGAGAACATTCATATACATTTATGGCAAAGTTACATACAGATTCACTTGGGCATGGAGGCACGCAAGGCAGAATGGAATTACTAAAACCGTTTAGCAACAGAAGTCTACCATAAACCTTAAACGTATTACATAAGAAGATGGAAAATGGAAAGTATAAGGTTTGAATCACTTTCAACGAAACAATTATGAACTGTACCATGTGCAGAGACGCAGCAACCAGAACTGGTGCAGCAGTTGAAAATATAAAAGAATGAACCCTTGAGTAAATGAGTTGCTTCCACCTTTTGCGGTTCATATGAAGTCAAACTGGCATAAGTAACTCTCTTATGTTCCAGTGTTAGGACAGGGAAATTTGCAAAACAAGTGTGCACATCCACTAGCATTTTTCAAATTTCAGATTTTCTATGTGATTTGGGAACTGCAAGTTCTGCGATTTCATTGAATTGTTTTTACCCAGAATTAGAACAATATTGAGACCTAGAAATGTCCCAAAATTAGAATTTGAAAATAATATATAGTTTCAATAACAAGTGATATTGTAAGCTGATTTAATGATATGTGTGGGGGTGGCAAAAATCCACATGACCCGTTAACTCAACCTTAACTCAACTCTAAAAATAAATTAGGATCTACATATTCCAATTCATAACCCGTAGACCAATAATCTCAATTCGTACGGGTCACGGGTTGAATTAGGATTAACTCGTTGGTTGACCGGTTGATCCGTTTGTTTTATTTATTATTATTATTTTTTAAAAAATATTATACTTATTATTATTAATTAATTTTCCTATTATTAACCATCTCCGTTAATTCATACTCTTCAACCTCGTTTCTATTACTTAAATGGTTTTAAACTTATTTTGTATGTTTACTCATCATAATTTATTCTTCTTTCTCTACAAATTATATGAGTTTGATCTGATTACCAAATATCATAAATGAAATGATAATACAACTACAAATATTAAAGATGTGATGCTATGATATAAATATAATAATTTAGTGAAAGATGTTTTTGGAAGAGCAATTTCATCATTTAAAAAAGCGCTTAAACTCCTTGATAATGTTTCAAAATGATTGTAAAATTAAAATTTTATTTTCTAAGAAATTTAAATATTTTAAGTTTAATATTGTTAATTAACTTATTGTTCTTTATAACTTTATGATTTTTTCTTAATTTAAATGTTTGTGGTTGAGATCATAAAATATTTAGTGTTAATGAGTTACAATACTTTAATTAAATTTAGATATAACTAATTTTATTTGTATATAATAAAAATAATTATAAAGAATGAAAATAAGGTCAACTCATGAGTTAACTCGTAACCTGCTAAGGTCGAGTTATGATTAAACTTTTTCAACCCATAAGCTGTTTATGACCCAACTCGTATAACCCATCACCGAGTTGACCCAACTCAACCCGCTCGTTTGCCAGGCCTAGATACATCACATTCATTTGATGCCATGCCATAGATGTAAGCGTATAATATTACATGGATCTTGCCATGTCATGTCATGTAGAGATGCCTTTCCAAGCAAAATTGACTAGTGTTATAAGTGGTAGATTTTGGAATTGGCCTCTTGCTAAATCTCCTAAGTTGGTGGAAATCCAAATACCTCTTTTTGATGTTCATCCTAGGAAAGGTGAAAATGATTTAGTTATTCGGGTGCTCTACCCTTCTAGATGTTTCAAAATTGGTCAGATTTGGCATTGGTTGAGAAATAAACAGCCCAAGAGGGCATGGCATAAACTTTTTTGGTTTCCCCATGCCTATTACTAAACACAACTTCATAGGTTGGCTAGCCATACTTAACAAATTGACTACAAAAGCAAGACAAAACCAATAGACCCCTACTATCTCAGATACTTGTATCCTATGCAACAATAGTTTAGAGACATTTAAGCATTTATTCTTTAAGTGCAGTTATGCTAGTAGATAATGGAGGCAAATTAGTACCATGATCAGTATTCCTTTTGTGGACTCTTGGTAGGGTTTGTTACTTTGGATGGGAAAAAGGATCAAAAGGAAATCCTTGCTTAGTATTTTGATCAAGCTTTCATGGTGAAGCCAAGGCAAACAATATCAATAGTGAGGTGGGTCGTTACAAATGCTATTAAAGCCACTCTGTGTGGCCTCTTGAATGGTGGTGGAGCAAACTTTAGCAAGAATGCTAAGTCCTGAAAAGGAGTGTGTATGTGACATCTTAGACAAATCCTATACTAACAAAGTGCAAGAAAAATATTGGGTATATAGGTCATCACATGTTACATCTATTCACATGTTTTAAAATTGTAAAACCCAAGTAACTGAAACAGACAGTGTCAATAGTAAACTAGGTTATTATAGATAAAGTCTCTTTCTTTTTCTTTTTCTTTTTTAACATGGGGGAATTTAGAGGAAAGAGGATTGGTTTTACTAAGATTAAAACCAACTTCTTAATCTCGGTAAACTTACATCCTATCCAACGTAACTAATACTGTGGGTGCCAAAAAAAAAAAACACCTAAAAAACCTGTACCCTATCCCTGTCTTGGATTATTAGACTGCCAAACAGCCAACGTGTGTTGTTGATAGGAATTAGGATATTCATACCCTTGGATTAGCCCAAGGACCACTCGCTGACATATAAAAAATAGACACGGCCTAATTGCTTTGAATACTTGTTGTCTTTCTAGCCAGACATAGCGCTGTTGAACCAAAAGCCATAAAGTGCCTGTTATCTTTCTACCGGCCATAGCTGTTGAACCAAAAGCCATAAAGACTAGGCATATCTGTGAAATTTAAGAAGTCGTGTTTTAATTAATGATGATGTTTGTTTCTCTTTTTATTGAAAGAAATTTAATTTATTAATAAAATTAATAAAAAAATAATTTTTTTATAAATTTTTTAATTTTAGTGTATATAATTTTTTTAATTAAATTAAAAAAGATTTATTCAAATTTAATTTAAAATTTTATCTTAAAATACATATAAATTAATTTAAAAATAGTTTAACTATTAAATGGAAAAAAAAAAAAAGGAGCTGTGCTACTAAATGTACAAATTAGCAATGTTGAAAAAGATATTGTTCATGTAAAACAAAATAATATTTTTCTTAGTCACCACGATATTTTACTTTCATTTGACAATATTTTATATGGATAGATTTTTTTTTTTTTACACTGAATCTATTTTTAAAATTGGAAATGTAAAGTTTTTATTTAATTTTAATTACTTTTTATTCACTTTTATTAATATTTTATACATTTTTAAAATAATACGACAAAAAAACAAAAAAAAAACAAAATAAATACAACTACATTGTAACACATCATAGCAATCTCAACAAAAGTCTTATTTTTTTTTTGCAAAATAATGGTTACAGAAGGTATTCCATTTCTTTTGTCTTTTCTCATTTCGTCTTTTGTTTGTCTGATGGCGAAAGTTCCATGGAAATTATTGATAAAATAATTTAACCTTTCTTTTTATTCAATGCCGATAAAAGAAGGTTTTTATATTCAATTCTCTTGTAATACCTGAATTCATTTAAAAATTTCCTATTAGTTTTAACTATTCAAATGTGATTGATCCTTGATAATTAATACTTAATAGCTTAAACAATTGCTATTTTTAGTCAATATTATTCATCATATTAGAGACCAAGAGTTAAAACGAAGGGGCATAATGAAATAAATAATTAAATATAGCCCTCTCTTTGAAAAAGAAAATTCATTTTTACCAATATTAAAATTTGAACCTTAAAATATTAATATAGAGGCTCAAGTTTCAGTTGGTGGAACATCCCCTACACAAATTTTGTCTAATCTAAATAACATTCAGAATTTATTTACACATGTTTACGTAAGTCTTACTTAAATCTTTAGTAATTGATTTTCAAATCCAAATATCGAAAATAATGATGTTATATTTGAACCTTTATCTTAAGTAATTTTTTACCTTAAATTATATAATAAAAAATAATTCTCTTTTATTTTTTAATTCACTCCACACCTATTTATCTCAAAAAATTATATTTAAGAATTTAGTAGTAAATTTATGTAGAACTCATACACTTGTAAATGTGGCTTTTCACTCTTAAAACAATAATAGTCCTGTCATAAATTCGGCTACTTTTATTGAAGTCCAAATAAACAAAAGCGTTGAAAAAGGAGGGATTGGATTTTCAAAGTAGGAAGATAAACAACAAAGAACAAATTAGGGCCCAAACCCAAAGCAAAGCTTCCATGTGAAATGCATGGTCCATTGCATTATCTTTTTTCATTCTTTTTATTCCCAAACAGATGCAAAGCTAGCAATGTCTATCACCCACAACTATACATGTGATGTCGACGAGGAGCCCGCCCTTTAAAACAGAAAGCCGAAATCTCTTCTTACGCTTCTTTTTTGAGGTATGAACATGGTAGAGAACACAAACCTAAAGTTCTTATTCACTGAGTTGTAACTTGTAACTTAATTTATAAAAAGTTTGTTTCTATCTTATTAATTAAAATTAAATTTTTGAAAAAAAGTTTTTTATTAAAAAATAAATTTATTAATGAGAGTATAAGAAATAATCAATTCTTACATAATTTATATGTACCAAAAAAAAAAAAACCTTACATAATTTATGAAGGTGAATGAGGAATTAAGTACATCTAAACTAACATGAATTTTATAATTTTGGTGCGAATTATATATGTTTTATCTAAATACACAGATTAACATAAAAACAATTCTAAAAGTAAAAAATAAAAAATAAAAACAAAAAGGTCTGATATTTTTTTACGGTAGGTAGAATCCCAAAGGTTAATGAAACAGACATTACTCTAGAGGACCTATGATTCAATTTTGACCCAAAATGTAGGGGGCTAGGGGCCCCTTTCATTGTGTAATAAAAGCAAACACCTGCCCTTCTGAATTTTGTGCATCTCCTCACTCCACCTCAAAGTGGTACACAACATCAAGCCCCTCCTCTCTTTCTTCCTCTCCACATTTCTTCTTCATGGCATCAAAGGACTTCACACGCTTTAAGCAATCTTCCAAGAGGGAGAGATCAAAGAAGTTAGTAGAATCGACATCAAAATACGGTGTCAAGAGTGCCCGTAAGGGAAAAGCCTTCCAGAACCCAACTTACCGTGGAGTAAGGAAGCGCAGCTGGGGCAAATGGGTGTCAGAAATTCGTGAGCCGAGGAAAAATTCAAGAATTTGGCTCGGAACATACCCCACTGCAGAAATGGCAGCTCGTGCACACGATGCTGCTTCTCTAGCAATAAAAGGTCACTCTGCTTTCCTTAATTTTCCGGAGTTGGCTCACACACTACCTCGTCCAGCTAGTGCCTCACGGAGCGACATTCAAGAGGCGGCTAAAAAAGCAGCCAATCAGTATTCAAGATTCAAACCTCAAACTTGTAACAAGACCATGATCTCGAATCTAACTCAAGATTCTTTGTCTTGTCAATCAGTTGATACTGACAGCATGTGGTGTGACCTCCCTGACCTCTCTCTGGAATCCAACCTTGGTAAAAGGTTTGGTTTTAGTCTTTGGGGGCAACAAAATGAAGTTGATCACCCTGAATTCCAATTCGAGGAAACGTTTTGCTTCTGGGATCGATCATCATTACTAAAAGAGACAAAGATTCCAGTTTTACGCGATCTACCGTCTTAAAAGTTTATATACAGGTATGATTTCTGTATATTATGGAGTATAATATAGAGTGGTAATATTCCTTGTTTTCTTTTCTCCTATGCATGTGCAATTGTTCGTGTTTCTTTCATGAATTCCTAGGGTTTTTTTTTTTTTTCTTTTTTGGCGGAAGGGGGAAAGAAGAGCACCTGGGCTTTAATTTATAGGTGTGTTTTTCTGCCTAATAATGTTTGATTTGATGGAAAACCTCTTAAGAGACCTCGCGTTCGAGATTTGAGAGGCAGAGCTTGCAAATCAAACTGATGCTATGTTTGATATTATTGTGTATTTGTATTGTATTGTAATTGTAGTTGTTAAGTTAATTAATTTTTATATGTTTTAAGATTAAATTTCCTCAAATAATTTTAATAATGTATCTTTGTATATGTGTTTAAAAAAATTAATTTATATTTAAATACTGATTTTAAAATTTAAATGTTAAGTTTAACTTATAATATGAATATTTATTTATAAATATATATATAATTTTTAGAAGTTTTGTGGTTGTCTCGTTGTTGTACTGTGCTGTTTACAGAAGGAATATTTGGATACAATTTATTTGATGGAAATG
>BPVZ01000048.1:910579-921648 GCA_020521535.1 Rubroshorea leprosula
GATAAAAAGTTGATAAATTTCAACCATTTATAGTAAAAAAATAAATGGTGAAAATTTTATATCAAATTATGTGTAAATAAATCTTCAGACATAAAAATATAATATTAAATTATGTTAAAAAATCATATTAAAATAAAATTACATTTTTTGGACTCATAAAAAAAAAAAATCAACTATTCCACTATTCTTGCAGCAAAAATCTAAATGCACGTCTTCTCTTTATCCCATTAATAGTATGTAATTGCTTGAATTTTTCATGGCAACATAGCATCATCCCCCTCATTTTTCTCCATAAATACTCTTTCCTTAGCACAATATTTCCATTACAAATAGCTTGAAATCAATCAGACCTACAGAGATAGACATCAGAAATGAAAGCCCTTTACTTCTCCTTCATCTTGTTAGCTCTCTTTTTCTCCCTCGCCGCGAGCGACTACTCGGTAAGTACTGAAAATATCGTCTATATATAGATAGTCATCAATTCCATATAAATGAATCAGATCTGTTGTAAATTCATTCTTAAATTTAAGAGTTAATCATGTCTTCTCCTTTTGGCTTAACTATTATTTACTCAATTTGTCTTAATGAATGGTTCAATTGATTAAAAATTAGAAAATATAGATAGATAATTTTTTCATATAATCTTACATATTATTTAATAATTGACTCTTTTAACTCTACTAAATTTTATGATATTATATGCACACATTAATTTAAAGACATAGAAAAGTTATGTAAAAAAATTTTATAAAAAAATTATTTGCATATCACTACCCTTAAAAATTTAATTCTATTTTAAATGTCTCATCTTTGAATTTTAAATCAAGTGATTAGGGATTTGAAAGAAAAGAGAAACTATCATAAGATGTATAAAAATTATTTTCTCAATTTTATATTTAAAATTCTTTTACATTCAATTTTAAGGATTTGACTATAAAAATGATATAGTGAAAATATTATACACTATTATAAATTTATAATATAATGTATTGTTATATAATTAATTTTTTTATTTAAAAATTTTTTTTTTTGAACAGTTTTGTTATGAGACGGGTTCGAAACCCGCCCATGAGAGGGGGATGTGCACTTTTCGGTGGCTTTAGTCACTGGGCCACACGGGCCAAGTGCATTCAAAAATTTTATTTAAATATTACATATATGATTTATTTAATGATACATCACATTTATTTCATCATAATTATAAATTTACAATTATACATAACATTTTAAAACATTAAATTTGAATATTAATTTTTTTTAAATAAGAATTTAAAGGGAAGTACTCTTAGGTTTTTTAAATATTCAGGAGGATTGTGTATACACCATTTATGTGAAAACTGCGTCGGTGATCAAAGGAGGTACGGACTCAAAGATTAGTCTTGTACTAGGGGATCCATGGGGAAACTCGGTGTGGATCCCAAATCTCAAGTCGTGGGGCCTCATGGACCCTAACCATGACTACTTTGAGCGCGGCAACCTCGACGTCTTCAGTGGCCGTGGTGTTTGCATCGAGCCACCAGCCTGCCGCCTCAACTTGACCTCCGACGGGTCGGGGCCTCACCACGGCTGGTACGTTGAGTACATGCAGGTCACCTCCACGGGGCCCTATAGGTCGTGTAGTCAGACTGTGTTTTATGTTGATCGATGGCTAGCCACCGATGTTCCGCCGTATGAGTTGACGGTAGTCCTCGATAAGTGCGATATGTGGGATGAATCACCGGAGCATGGGATAAATGCGGCATTTGAGGTTGGGAATAATGCCGGACGATCTACAGCATCTGCTTGAGATTTTGGGTGGTTGACACGAAGTTGAGCTAGCTTTTTCTTTTTTTTCTTTTTTTTTTTTTTTGGGGCCTCTTTTGATGTTTTCAGGTTCATTTTGCATGGATTTTGTTAGGAGAAAATGAAAATCTTGAGCATTGGCTATTCTTTTTCTATATATGGGAAGTATTGGATTCAACAACCTCTTCTCAGTATAAACCTTTTTATAAAAAGAAAAATAAAATAAAACAAAATAGAAGTTGCAGTAAATTTTTTTATTTCTTATCAATAAATTTTAAAAATAAATTAATAAAAATACAAGGAATACTCCAATTTTACGGGTACCAAAACAAGCAAATTAGTACACACAACAACTCACATTACTTAAAACAATTGTTACTCTCTCCCTGTTGTAACTAGGGCTGGGCACTATACCATAAATGCCACAATTACCATTGTATCGTTTTATTATCAACGGAAACGGTATGATAAATTATCATATGATAAGTCTAAATGGTAATATGATAATACCATTTACACTTGTGGTACGGTATTGGTATTAGAGGTAATTACCATTTTTACTATATGATTACCAAATTTACCACTCATTCAAAACTTTTTCCTCTTTTTTTTTTTATTCTACAAAGTTTTCAGTTGTTGTTAGTTCTCTTCTTTTTTTTTCTTTTTTTTTTTATGTGTGTATGTTTTGTATAATTATATATTTGTATGCTTCAAAATGATGAAGAATGGTATGGAGAAAATAAGTTTTTAAGATAATTTTGAACTTTTAAAATTAAATTTTAAATGACTTGAATTAATTGATAATAAAAAAAATAAATTTAAAGATGGTAATATGGTATGGTATTAGTAAAGCAAGTTTCATTACCATTAAAAATGATTGGCAGCTATTACCAAAAAATCATCAATTAGTATGAAAGTGGTAATTCTTTTTTATTATCACTTAAAATGGTTACCATCATTTCAATGCGATACAGTTACCATACCATGCTCAGCCCTAGCTGTAACTCATCATTGCCTGGCCATGTAGTTGCTGTTTTTTGCTAGCAGACTTCCAACTCTTTCCTATAAAATATTCAGCAACAGAACTTGAACAAAGCCATCATAAAGTACTCCAATCATAAATGGAGAAATTGCAACCCATGGATTTATTTTTCAGCCACACAATGTCTTTTCTTGAATTGAATCTAACAACCTCACTTGCTCATGTCGAGTTCCTTGAAAAATCAGATTATTGCGCCACCACCACATACCCCAACAACCTCATTTTAAATGTTAGGACGTACTCCCAGAGTTGATTGATTTCCAACAACTATTACCAACAGAGATATATGTTTTTTACCCTTTCAGGCTGCCTAGCTAGCATCAGAATGCAGCCATCAGGAATTCAAAACCTCATCCACTTAGAATCAAACGACATATCGAGTACAAACATTCTTCTGGGTGCAAACAGCAAAACACTCCATTTAGTCGTCCAGTGAATGCAGACATTTAAAGAGAACGTCAAAAGCACCTTTGCAGCTTGTCATAAAATAAAGGAACTGTTTGATTGGTTCACAAAAAATAACTTCACATAAAATACTTTTTACCAATTCTAGAGAAATACTTTTCCGAAGGAAATCCGGTGATTAAAAACTTAAATCTCCATATTGAAGACCAAGTTTGAATTCCAAAATAAGTGGAGAAAATTTTGAAAAAAGAATGACTATCCCTTATTATATAATTTATTATCTGACACTTTTTTAAAAAATAAAACTCAATTAAAAAAAAAAATCAACAATTTTCATAACACTATTCAAATTTCAACTCCAGAAGTCATTTTCTGTAGAGACAGACTTCATGCCTGTGTAAGGTGTAACCAAATGGAGCTAAATGTATATCCACACCATTTTCTGCAAACCGAAAATGTACATCCACACAATAGACTTCAAACTACTATATAAACCCAAGAATACTAGTGTTCCCAACATCAATACAACCAGCAGCACTTTTTCAAACCGGGGAACCAACCTTGTCTACTTTCACACACTGGGAAACAAATGAGCACCATCTGTCACACCTACAAAATAATTTTCATGCTAAAAATCCCTGCTGAACCACTCCCGCCACTTAAAGCAAAACCGACTCATTCCCCCTCACAGATTTGTTGGTGTTTGGGTGGGTGAGAAAGAGGGGGACATTTTACTTAGAAGGTTAGTAGCTGATCCCCAATTATCTTCTTTGATTGGAATCTCAAAAGCTGCAGACAGCAACCAATACCCAAAGATGCAATGCCCTGACCAACTTACATATAACACAATGAGGTTAGACAAGGATGAACAGATGATTAAGAATCAGGATACTATTTCCGGGATGTGTCAGCCACAATAACTCCGTCATTGCAGCATGTTGACTTCACATCAGAAAGCTGTAAAACATGCTATGATAATCATGCTTTGGTGGTTTCCCTATGAGACAAACGTCAGCAATCACTTACATTACAATCTTGCTTCAAAGTGAGGAAGAAAAAGAGAAACTCATTTCAAGCTGTCACATCATAGATGTTAATGCTTGTTTCAAGTGCTAGCATTTTGTATGGCAATCGTCTCAAGTGTTTTCAGTGCAAGGTAAAATACTTAAAAAGAACTGTGCAGGGCACACAGAGGATGAAAAAGAAGAATGCTTTTCGGAGAATATAAATATTTTGGTCAAGATAAAGATTCAACACTCCAATGCACAAACAAGAACTTGTAAGAGAATATATGCATCTTGGGCGCATAGAATATTCTAAACAAAACAAACTAAAAGCTGCTGAGTAAAGGTCATCAGCCCTTCACCTTAATGCAACAAAAAGCTAAGTCTTACTCCAAAAGATACATTGATCTTAATATGCACAGGAATTCTTTTTAATCACAAAATTACAAGAAAAAGATACGAAAAAAAATAATAAAAAAGCAAGAATAGTATCCATTACAGAAACTCTTATCTGAATTTCTCAAGAATGAAAGATACCACATATATCTAGAAAAAAATCATCAAATTTTAATTATTGAAGAAATTGAGAGAGCCTAGAAACACTTTGCTCATGCAGAACTAAAAACAAGCTGCTATTAAAGCATTATATTAGGAATGAATACATTTATTTCAAATATAAACCAGCCAACAGATTAAGTTTTACAATTATTCAGAATCTACTTAGGAAGCACAGTTTAACATGATTTGCTTTATCAATCCAACAAAGAAAATGTTTTGCGTCTGAAACTATGAGGAGACACAGATTATAAGCACCTCAAACAGAATTAAGATATATATAATGTTTAATCAACAAAATAAAGAAGATAATCTCATAAAAACTCTATTAAACCAATTGTCTATACACCATGAAAACGGCTTCTAACATTGGATCCAAATGAACAGGATAAAGTCCTACAGATGCCACACCATTAAGTAGTTAACATACAATCATCAAAATGCTGTTTCTCATGAAAACTACAACCAGTGAGCTTCCAATGACATGGGCTACTACAAGGGATAAAATTCTCATTTTAGCCAATAAAAAACCAAAGAATCAAAGCCCAAACAAGTGAATTACTTGCTGCCCATGACTCCTATTATCAACAACAGCCAAGTATTGCTTCTTGTCAACTCAGCTCACATGTGAACACAATTAAACAAAAAAGAGACTGCTATAAAAAAAAATAATAAAAAAAGAGCCTATCTCTCCACATCATTCCATAAGCGTTTTATGGGCTTAACTAGGATTTGCCTTGTTGACTCAACTGGACCAAATACTACTTAAACTCATACTTAAATCCATTCCTGAATCTATCATCGTAGTCATACTTGTTTCTCAATAAAAGATCATGAAAAAAAAGTTAAAACCATCAAGACTCTTAGGATATCCAGGGTTGCTTCACCTGCCAAATATAAACTTCAAAGATCCATTAGAATATATAACAAAGACATAAAACTCTTCCTCAAACAATCATGCTTTCCTATTCGATGGAAGAATCACCTTCATGACATGGAGCGATAAGGATGATACAAAGCTTCATGACCGTGGCAACTTGGCAAACAAAATGCCCTTACAATAAAGCAGGCATTATCACTGAGAAATAGCTAGAAGAGCTAGGTCAATCAACAAAACAGTTAAGGAATAAGCATAATAAGATAAGAGAAATTGTCAGCATCCAGTGGATGAAAGTTCACAAACCAATAAAAGTAAAACATTAGTCAACAGAAAAAATATAAGAAGCAACAAAAATCCATGACAAAAGAAAACTAGTTCACATAAGCCCTGAATATTGCCACCAATGATATCTGAGTGGCCTTTCAAAATATGGCTGCTTGAACTGAACTTCCAATAAAAGTCTCTGCAAATGTCATAACAGTACAGCAAGGTTAAAGATTGAGTCCCAAACTTCCAACAAAGTCATGACAAGAGGTAAGAAATCAGGTTCAGAAGGGCTCCAAGAAACATCAGTCCTGTAAAATTATACAATGATAGCAAGGTAGAAGGTTAAGAAGCATAAGAGTAATTTATCAAAAAAAGATATAAGGTGAGCAACACTCAGCATATTAGAGGGGACAGAAGAGAGAAAACAAAAGGAATATCCTCTTGGGGAAACTCATGAATACCAAAACATCCAAGCATCAGGACATCACTGCATTACAAGGTTAAAGAGAATAATCTGAATAAAGAATGAAAACGAGCATATCAAGAAATTCTGTCCAAAGCAAATTTGCAAAACTTGAAACCTTGTCATACTTGCCAAAAAACCTAACATTAGAAGAGAATAGGTTTTGCTTACCTTCTTCCCTCTTCAAATTTATAAAATCTTTCTATTTTGAAACATGACAAGAAAAACAATAAGCATCAAATCATGCAAATCCAAGGGAAAACAAAACATAAGATTACTCCTCTTATCCCATCCAATCATGCATCAATAAGCTAAGGCACCTCTATGGGTAGGGTAAAACAAGCTAAGGTTCAAAAGAACTTCTTATTTTAAGAAATACTATCATTTTACAGTGACAATAAACAATCAAGTTGATCAAGCATCAAAGAAACATATATATATTTTTTTACACTATTCACATGATAGAAAAGAATGTCAGTGCAGGTAACTGAACTTTTCACATGAACCAGAAACGGCCTAGAATAGCAGGATCATTGAATGGTTGGAGTGTTGGCCCATGGTCAAAACAGTAAAAAAAGAAATTAATAAAATGACAATAGATGAAGTAGGCAGGTTTACTCAGACAGATTTAGCATGCTTACCCCTCAATCAGGAATCATCAGCAGAATAGATCCATGTTACTTCATCTCTGCCATGAACTTTTCATACTCAGCATCTGCACCAGAGGCTTTCTTCTCTGCAGAAGAAGCAGTGGGGGGCACAGGCGGATTTAGGGCCCAAGGAACATTACCAATGCTCTGTGAAGGGTCTGATGTTGGGGCATGTGCAGGAGGAGGAGTTGCATTGTAGTAAGAAGAGTAACTAAATGAAGCTGTTGTGTATACAGACTGTGAATTTGCAGGCATTGCAGTCATTGCAGTCATTGAATTTCCATAAATATTTGAATGAACAGCTGGAGCAGAGGTAGTATTTTCAGATTGCACTCCTGGTGGGGTGGCTGGTGGAGGTGGAGGTGGAAGTGGAGGTGGAGGTGGAGCACCAGGTGAAGCTGTCTGCATTTGAGGGGGATACTGCATGCCATATGGGGGCATTGGCTGGCCAGGAATGGGAGGGTACATTGTTGATCCAGGTGGCGGAGGAGGTGCATAAGAAGCATAGGGATTAGGAACTGGTGCTGCCCATGGAACTGGGGAACCTGCATAGGTAGGAGGGGCTGCATTTGGAAGGGGGCCACCAGTTGTAAATTGCTGAGATGGATATGCGCCAACTGGTTGACTTGAAGCAGGGTATGTTGGCACTGTTACTGCCGAAGGACCTGTAGGCACAGAAGGCTGTGGGGGCTTCCCTGCAACTCTAACTGCAATTGTTCTTCCCTCCAGACGATAACCATTCATGGCTTGAATGGCACTGTTAGCCATCTGAACATCAGCATATTTCACAAATCCATAACCTTTGCTCAATCCAGAAACCCGGTCCTTAATAACCTTTGCCATCACAATATCACCATAAGCTGAAAACAGCCTGATCAAACTATCATCATCCATAGTAGGTGGCAAGTATCCAATATACAAATTCGTATCATCAAATTCCTTGGTAGGCTTAAGTGGATTCGAACCTAATCCAGGATGTGCACTTGCACCACCACCACTGTTGCTAGCCCAAGGAGGATTGCTTCCACTACTGCCTGAACCAGCTGCAGAGTTTTGCTTGGTTGCTGAATCTGGAACAGTACCCCCCAACTCAGCTAAGAAATTCTGATATTCATCATCCATCTTCTTTCCAGTCGTTTCCTTCATTGGACAATCAATAGTTGGATGCCCACCGTCACCACATATCTTACAAAGAACATCACTTTTAAAGGTTGAGGTACGTGAAGGACAGGCATACTGACGATGTCCCGGCTCACCACACAATCTACAATACTCTTCATCCCTGATGGTCCCATTCAAGGCTGCAAGTTCCCTAAGCTGCTGCCTCTTATGCTCATTCAAAACCTCATCTACAGGCTGCAGGAGTTTTTCCACCATTGCTGCTGCAGCATCAAGCGACTCTTGTGTCTCAGCCTCAACTAAAACATGCAAATCTTCATTCTCGGAAGGGTCAACCTTCAAATCCCTCTTCTGCTGCAACCTTCCCTCCTTCACAGAACCTTTACCCCTGATTACTATCTTTGCACCCGTTTCTTTCTCCATCCTCTTCTGAGTGTTCCCCCTAGGCCCAATAATCAACCCGATAAAATTGTAACCTGGGTATTCCTTCATTGGTATATAAAGCTTCTTCTGAAGCTTTGGTGGCCTGTAATCTGCTGGCGGCTTAAACGCTGGATTCTTCTTGATAATTTGAGAAATAATCTCTTGCCTCTCTTTAGTCAATCTCTCTCTCGCCCTATACTCCCTAGTATTAATCCTTATTCCATTATTATCATATATAGGTTCAGGTGAAGGAGACCTAGCACCCTCAGGTCTATCATCCAAAGTCATAGGAGACTGCAACATCCTACTAATCTCTAACAACCTACTATTCAAAGCCTGAATCTCAGGATCAAACCCAATACCTCCAGTGATATCCTTAATGAAATCAGGGAGCTGAACCAAAGGCTTAGGCTCATCATCCGCCCACCGGGACTTCTTCTTCTTCTTTGTGCCGCTCCCAGAATCATCGTTTCCATTCTGCTCGTTCAAATCTGATGGCGGATCCCACCGGCTCCGACGTCGCCTCCTGCTCGTGGTCTCCTCTTCGCCACCGGAATAATCCTTGTCGGTCCCACTGTGTGTGTTGTTGGTAACCCCATTCTCAGACAGCAAAGGCATGTGAATCTCATGTTTAAAAGAAGAATTCTCGTTCCCAGCATGATTTTGAGCATTATCGATGTCGTGGCCGAGAGGTTGAAATTGAGGATACTCCGTGAAGGTTTGTCCAGGAGCTTGAGAATCTAGGGTTTGGGGTTGGGGATCGTTGAGATTTGTTTCGAGGGAAGCCATGGATTCGAAGAAAATAGCTAGGGTTTCAGTTCTTGCTACAGAAGAAGAGAAAGGAGAAAGAATCGAAGAAATACTACTGCCATTACTTGGGAGACAAAGTACGGTAGGTTTTTCTCTGATTCGGAATCGGGTCTCGGAAAGATCCGAGCGAGCGGTGAGTTTTGGGCTTTGGACTGAATCTGCTTTTCACTTCCAGTTTCGCCCTTTTGGGTTTCTTTCTAGCCTTGGGCCGAAATCTTTATATAATTAGAAAGTTAACACCACTAAAATAGGTAAAAAAATACCTAATTATAATTCCTTAAAACCCAATTGTTAAACAGCCCATCATTCCTCACAGCCAACCAAATTTTCTTAATCTTTTTAATTTCTCGCTATTCTTAAATAAACTTAATGTTATTTATTTTATCTCTTAAAAATTAAAAATAAAAAATAAAAGTATCTTAAAATTATATCATTTTTATAAAATATTATATAAAATGAAAAAAACATTAATTTATAGTTTAAAAATAGAATATTTTAATTTTTTACTATAAAATTTTTTTGTAATGATATAATTTTGAAATAATTTTTTTTTAAACTTTAAGAAGTGAGACATGTAGGTATTATTCTCTTCTTATATATAATATTTTATATCCTAACTAAAATTATTAATTACACTGCACAAAGCCCAGCCCTATACCGTGTAAAAAATTAAAAGTTGGGTTTTCATTTTTTAACAAACAATCAAGATACAAAAATAAAATTGTTCATTTGATTTTGTTCAAAAACAATGAAAAGATTTAAATATGTTTAAATAAATCAATACATAAAAAGATTTACTAAAAATATTTAAATAATTATATTTTTTTAATAATTTTTTTGAAGTTAACTTGAAAACCACTTTTAAAAAGGTAACAATAATAATAACTGATGTTAGTCCTTTTTCTGTAAAAAGAGTGAGGTAAGAGAGGGAAGACAGAGGAAGAAAGATGAAAAGAAATTGAACTAAGTCCTACTTTTTGATATAAATGACATTAATTCCTTTTTTATTTTGATAATTGAAGAATGGTTAACTTGGTGTCACGGTGGACAATAAATCTGGTAACAAAGCTAAATTCAATGGAAAAGTACCAGACACATGAGATATATGATCATGCACCGTTAATTCGGAGCTTAAAATCCTAAAGATGTGAGATTTAATATTTAAAGTCACACTTCTATACTTGAAAACAAAAATAAATAAATAAATTTGAGATAATTTTTTTATATCATTTTTTGATATAACTTGATATGTTATTTAAATGATTAATTTTTTTATTTATATAAAATTCATGATACTAAATACATTTATTCATTTAATGATATGTAAAAATTATATTAAAAAATGATATAAAAATTATTTGTATAATAGCACCATGAAAACAAATATCAAAACTCACAAGTTGGAGACAATTTAGGGGTTTTTGTCCTGAATTTAAGAGAAGAAGTATATAAGGGATAACTCTACTATTCAAACTCTTTTTTTTCTTTTTTTACTTATTTTAAAATTTAAATTTATACATCTAACTATTATAAAAGTTAAAGTTTTTAATTATTAAAATATCCAACTGAAAACATATAAAGTATAACATTTTCTATGTTATGTTCCTTTTTAAAAGAGAACAAAAATAGAGACAAGCTCCCATTGAAGCCCAAAAATAATAAGAGGTGA
>BPVZ01000048.1:942727-953677 GCA_020521535.1 Rubroshorea leprosula
TTTTTTTCTTTTCTTTTTTTTCAAGATTAGAAACAGTATATAGCACAACACTATATATAGATCTTAAGAGACCTCTTTTTTTGCCATAACAAACCTTAATTATTTTCATCCTCACAGCACCTTAATTATGGACTGCATCCAGGTCCGATTGAAGCGCCTGATGAGGGAGAGCAACATGGCTGCTGATGCTTTGGCCAAGATTGGGAACCAACGCCCCTGTGGATTCTATATCTTGTATATGACTGTCCGTCTAACGTGGACCTTTAGTGTATTGTTGATCATGTAGGAGTTTGTTACCCCAGGTGGTAGGATTGCCATTAATAATCATTTAGTCTTATTTATCATAAAAGTAAAAAACACAAAAACAAACCTTATTATTTTTTATCTAAGATAACTTTTTATAATAAAATAATTATGCAACCTTAAATCATGTTTGGTTAGTTTTATATAATTTAATAAAGAAATAATTATTTTACTATTCTATAGAATCCTTGATGAGTGTAAGAAAATCTAACGTCCTTTCATTTATGTCTTTTTTTTTTTTGATAATGATATTTATTTTATATTTTTAGATAATGTGTGATTAATTTTGTATAATTTAATAAAGAAATAATTATTTTTCTAATCTAAAGAGTCCTCAGTGAACGAAACAAAACCAAGTGTCCTCTCATTTATGTCAAATTTTTTCGCTAACAAAGTCATATTTTATATATATATATATATATATATATATATTAAAAAGAAGAAAAAAAAAAAAAAAAAAGGAAAAAGAAGAAAAATCTGGGTATAATAGTCTTTTCCGCATTCTACACTTTCTAAAACCCTAACGAGGGTTACTGGACCTCATCACGCCAGTTGAAGTTACTTGGCCGAAACCAGAGCCGCCGGAGCTCGACCAACAATGGGTACGCATTTCTCGGCAATTCTCTTCTCCGATGATCTAGTTCGTGATTTATTCTTTATTCATTTTAATTATTCGTTAATGAGATGATTTGATCCTTGGTTTTATTGTATTTGTCCATCTCAAGTTCTTGTTTGGGATGCTGCGTTTCTTGATTTGATGTATTGTGTTCATACAATATGAAAATGTATAGAATTATGGAAAATAATCTGTTTGGTTGCCGGGAAAATTCGTGGAAAATATAATAAAATCGATTTTGTCTTTAGGAAGTGGAAATTGAAGGAAGGTTTTAATTTTCTCAGCTGCCAAATGGGGTGTTATTGTATTTTTATTTTGTTCTTGACGATTGGATCTGTTTATATAGGATTTATTTGTTGATTTTTTGGGGTTGTGTGAAACTAGGGGCTTACAAGTATGTGTCGGAGCTATGGAGGAAGAAGCAGTCTGATGTCATGAGGTTTTTGCAGCGGGTGAGATGCTGGGAGTACCGCCAGCATCCTTCCATTGTCCGTCTCACTCGCCCCACTCGCCCTGACAAGGCTCGTCGTCTGGGTTACAAAGCCAAGCAGGTAAACCTTTGTATAGACGGATACTCACCTATGTGTCTGGTTTCAATTTTTTCCCTTGTATGATTGTATGCCTTCTAGCATTTGATTGATAATGCATCTGTGTAATCTACTTGTTCATTGTGCTTATTTAACTTCTTAGAAAATAATGGTTCGATAATGTTGATTGAAACCATTTTAAGGTGGTCTGGTGTTAGTTTATTGTGCTTATTTATTAATAATTGTTCGCTCCTCATTCCATAATCTTGCAATCTGGTTTCGCTGGTATCCATTATTCCCAATATTCTATACTTAAAGAAAAGTAGAAAATGAAAATCATCAAGATTGAATGTTAATTGAGATTCATTCTTCCTCTAGTTGCTCATTGACATAAGATGATGAGATCGGATGAATAAGTTATTCAGAATGTGCATTTTCTTGAGAAGGTTTTAGTTATTTTCCTTTTTCAAGGTCAACCTTCCTTAACTTTTATGTTGTTAGGTGCGTCCAATGTTCTGTTATCTGCAAGAAGCATATGTCAACTCTTTAGACCATTAACTAAATGTTGATGTAATTGCTGGGTTTAAAGACTATTAATGGCTCATGTCTTGCAACTGAAATGATCTCTTTAATAGGGTTATGTCATCTATCGTGTTCGTGTGAGGCGTGGTGGAAGAAAGAGGCCAGTTCCAAAGGGTATTGTCTATGGTAAACCTACAAATCAGGGTGTCACCCAACTGAAATTCCAGAGGAGCAAGCGCTCGGTTGCAGAGGAAAGAGCTGGCAGGAAGCTGGGTGGTCTTAGGGTTTTGAACTCATACTGGATCAATGAGGTGTGTCATATCATGTACCCACTTGTATTGTGCTTTGAATGATGTGCCTGTGTTTGTCATTTCTATAATTTCTCAAGTTTCATGTGAGCAATTTGTTTGATATGTCTTCTACTCAGGACACTTTATTGATATAAAATCGATGATGTTCTTGTGTTTCTGTTTTGCAGGATTCAACATACAAATACTATGAGATAATCTTGGTTGATCCTGCCCACAATGCTATCAGGAATGACCCAAGGATCAACTGGATCTGCAACCCTGTTCACAAACACAGGGAGCTCCGTGGCCTCACTTCTGCTGGCAAGAAGTACAGGGGTCTCCGTGGCAAGGGACATTCAAACCACAAGGCCAGACCTTCTAGAAGGGCAACTTGGAAGAGGAACAACACCCTTTCTCTCCGCCGCTACCGCTAAATTTTGGAGTTTTTTTGGTCTTCTTATTGTTATCTATCTTGTAGGGATTCATACTCTGACAGTTCTATTTTGGACAAATTATGTTTAAATTTGCTGTGATAAGGCAATAGAGTTTGGGACTTGTTTAACTCGAAATTTGGAATATTTCGTCACTTAAATGCTCCTTGGGCCTTAAAAGTTTCTTGTTGGACCATGAATGTTTTGTTCGCTTTCTTGTTGTTTATCAAGGAATTTTTGTTGTTATGGTCAATGGTAGTGCCTCATTTTTTAACATAGCTCAAAATACAAATTAATTATCAATTAGAATATATAAAAGGGGTTGCGACGAATCGGAATACTTCGAAGTACAAATTTATTCTGAATTAAATTATCAAAGGGATTCAAATATCAATAATAATAATAATAATAATATTTTAATAAATTAATATGTAACGGTATTTGAATAATTATATATATATAGTTTTGATATTTTAAGTGTCAAAATATTTTAATTTTAATTTTTTAAAATAAAAAATAAAAAATAAAAAAAATTAAACAAAAAATATAAAATTTTGAGTGAAACAAATGACAATTTACAATGCATGATAAATTGTGAAAAATCATTTTGATTTTAGAAAAAAACGATGAAGATTTTTTAAATAGTTTACAAATATTAAACTCCCAAAAGATAAGTGTAGGTTATTTGTCACAAATATCATCCCAAAAGATTTTTTTGGTCTTTTAGTACCAAAATACTAGTAAAAATAAACATCTCCTATTTTTTTTGGTAAATAAAAATAAAAATAAAAATACCTAAATAATAATAATAATAATAATAATAATAATAATAAAAACTTTCCTTTGGCGGGTTAAAAGCAAGTTTATTAAATACTATAAAATAGAAAATTTTCAAATTTTTTACATTGTTCTCATTTTCAGCTGTCAACTAGGGTTTCAGTTTTACATTGTTCATCTCAGTTTGAACGAAATTGTTAGCAATTCCGAGTTCGATCCAATTCGAAATGCCTAAAGCTTCAACAGATCAATCCCAAACGCCCGGAGACGGTAACCAGACAAGTCTATCTCGCACTTTCAAGTACTTATTGGGTTAGTTTTCCTTTCCTTCGTTCAGTTCTCTTGTTTGTTTCCCAATAAATCACAAGAAAAATATTTGGAACATTCACAGCTTAGCCTCAGTAACCAGTACGATGTCATTTTTTTTTTTCTGATTCCATTTCATTATTGTCTTTGTTTTGGGAGATTAGCTACGCAGTTCTTGTCAAGAGGAATTCCATTCATATTCAATTCATGGATCGTGAGGCACCTCACGGAAGAAGACTATGCGGTATCGCCTCCATTTTTATGATTTATTTAGTCCATAATTTTCTTTTTATGATCATCAACTGAATTTCCATTTTCCTGTTGATTTTTTTCTCCAAATTGCAGTTATATGCGATTCAGTTCCATCTCTTTGTCACATGTGTCTTGTTTCTTAGTCGTGAGGGGTTCCGTCGAGCTTGCATGCGTGCAGACCTTAGCTGGTGATTTGCTGTCCTTGCATTGATTCAGTATATTTCTTTTTGATTTGTTAGTATTTGGGACTACAATTTCTAGTCTTTTTTTCTTGGCTGCCATTGTTGGTTGTTGAAAGTTGCTGTTAGTTTGCCGCAGTTTGGATTCTTATGGCCCTTAATGTTCACCAATTAGTAATGTTGTATGACAAGTATTGGTTTAAGTATGAGGTTTCGAAAATTGAGATTCTGTTTTAGTTCTTTTCGCTTCAATGTTTTATTTGGGTGTCATCACTTAGGGGGGAATTCTATCTATTGAAATTCATAGCAAAATGTGGTTGAATGAAGTAGTGCAATATATATATATAATTATATATATATTACTCATGTTGATAGTCTGCAGAGCGCTTTAGATTCCAATTTCCACCTGCATCAATCAAGATGATTTCATACCTATTCCTATCTAACTTGGTGATACTGAGTAGGAAAAACACCCATGTTCTAGCTGTGTATTATGTTTCTGAACAGGTATTTAGGAAACTTTGTAATTACTAATTATGTACCATGGCTGTTTACACCTAGATGTCATGTGTTATGCTGCAGTGATAGTTCTTCAACAGTGGAAAATACTGCAAAATTATTGAAAGTAGCCTGGATGACTCTTCCACTTGGTGTTGTTATTACACTTGCAGCATGCCTTCTCATCTTCTGGTGGCAAGGACTAAGCTATTCTGACCCATTTGCGCAAGCTATCTTGATCAATGGTATTGTGCAATATTGATTTCCAGACTTTCTGGTATACTTGTGTCTGTCAACGCTTGCTCATTCCTAGATATGTGTTAATCTATTATCTATGTCAGAAGATATTTCTCTATGGGGCTTCTGACCCTGAATTTATTCTATTTTCATTCAATTTTGGTATGACTAGGTTTTTAGAAAAATTTGGCCTCTAGATACATCTGAGTCTTTGAATTTATCTGGAATCCAGACTTGATTGTGATCAGCTGATTTTTTATATATCATGGCTGTATTCTTGGTCAAATAATTTGGTTCATAATATTGTTTTTTATATGTGGTAGGTTGGGCGTGTATCTTGGAGCTATTGGCAGAACCCTTATATATCCTTTCTCAGACCATGCTTATGCTCAAACTCCGCTTAGTGGTTGAAACTGCTGCTACACTTTCACGCTGTGTAACAATGTACATTCTCATTGCCTATCACTTTGATATGGTAAATAATTTAATTGATTGCACTGTCAATCTTGAATTGTTCATGTTGCCAATCTCCCTAGTGGTAGTAAACATGTCTTATCTTCAACAACTAATGAAAACTTATGATGTTGGTAAATGCTGTCACTTTTTTTTCTTTTTTGATTTATTTGAGCTCAATATAAGGTTTTGTTTCCTAAATTGAATCCAAAATCTTTGGACAAAGCTATTGATTATTTGTAATTGACCCGTTTCTTACAGGAGAAAGGAATTGTCTTTGCATTATCACAAACTGCATATGGAGCAATCTTGTTCATTGGCTACTGGTTTTACTTTCTTCTCCTTCATTCATTTACAATTTCTGATATTTTTCCTTTCAGGTATTGATTCTTTTTACATCATTTTCTTGTTTGTGCTTCTGCTTTAATTTTTAAATGTCCTCTTTCAAGTCTAAGAAAATAATATCTCAAACAATAAATAAAGAACGAAGTTAAGACTTTGAGATTGTAGTTGGCCACGTATATAGGAGCTTGGCAAGATCCTGAGGTTCTCTCAGTCATCCTAGCACTTCTCCTCCTCTGAATTTCTTTTCCAGTTTCTTCTCATGAACTGGTCACCCGTATCTTTTCTGACAGCTCTGGCTTTAAATGTTTTAACTTATCACCTTGCCAAACCTATCAATGTGCTAGGTTTATCATTTTTCATTATTGCTATAGATTAATCATGCTATTCGCCTATGCTTGCTAACATTAATTTGAAATGTCAATTTTATTTCTAAACTGCTGCACTTTCCTTAGTAGGATGGCAGCTGGTTGCATTGCTTTTTGTAAATGAATGATATATGATCTGTGCGTTTGCAGACTAGGAAATGTTATGGATTATGATAAGCAGCTTTCAAACATGTGTATGCTGTTTACTTTTCAATCCTTCCGGAAGTTAATCTTGCAAGAAGGAGAAAAGATGGTTCTTGTATGGTTCGATACACCATATAACCAAGCTGTATATGGACTTGTTGATAAGTTAGGTAAGTGGTGAATAATGGTTTCTAATGCTTTTAGATGTGCAGCTAACCATTCAGGATATTTGTTTATAGGTGCAATTCATTTGAATTTTGCCATTACAAATGGAGAAATGCAATTGATCCTACCAGTTATTTTATTTCATGTGCAAGTTTGAATCTTTCTCTCTGTTGGCTTCAGGGAGCTTGGTGGTTAGATTGGTGTTCCTTCCATTTGAAGAAAGTTCATACACCACATTTGCCAGGTCTGCTTCAGGTTTACTTCTCTCCTTTTGTATTTTTATTAGTTCATTGGATATCCATGTGTTTGTTTTATTTCCCTTTTAATAGATGTATCTTAGTCTTTAATGTGGCCAATGATTTATCATAGCACATGGAGTTAAAACTGTCTCCCATGATGATTATTTCTGTTTTGAAGTCACTGCATGCATTTTAAGGGGGAAATTGTTGAATTGATTTTGGCTGTTTTCCATTTGAATAGGTCCATCTGCACAATATTTGAAATTTGAAAAAGATAATTTTTATTAGTCAAACTATCTCCATGAAATGGGTTTTTGATACATATTCCCTGATGCTTTTTTGTGTGGATAACTTATCTTTTGACTGGCTGCATAATCACATTTGTTTCTTAACAGGACAATCTCAACATAAATACAGGAACTTGGGAAGTTGTCTTGCTGAGGCCCTGAAGCTTGTTTTGCTAATTGGTCTGTTGTTTCTCTTAACTCTCCTCATTTAATTCAATTTCTATTTTCTTTTTCAATTTGAAACCTTAGTCCTTATTTCATTGCGTAGATTATCATGATAGTATTAGACTATTAGTAATGATATTTGTTATGCCAATCCAATAATAATAATAATAATAATAATATATTATTATTATTATTATTACTATTATTAAAATTATTAATAATATTAATATTATTAATATTAATATTATTAAAAATATTAATATTAATATTAATCAATAATAATATTGTTATTATTTTTTTATTATTTTTATTTTTATTTTTTATGTAATATAATATTCAAATGATTCTTTAAGTACTTATTAACATATTTCATCAGTTTGGAAAATTAAATATGTAACCGATTCTTACTTCAGTTGCCATTATGGCCAAAATATGTAAAAAGATACGTGTTGAATAGCGTAGTATTTTAACTGATATCTGTTTTCCACATATAGTACTGTACTGTCTTCTTCATATTTTGGGCTTAAGTAACAACTCCTATTTTGCAGGTCTTGTATTTTTGGCATTTGGCCCAAGTTACTCGTATTCTCTGATCAGATTATTGTATGGTCAAAAATGGAGTGATGGAGAAGCTTCAGTTGCCCTGCGTTATTATTGTCTTTATATCATAGTTTTGGCTATGAATGGTGCGTAATATTTTTGTTTGTTAGAATTGCTGACTGAGTTTCTAACTTTCTATGAAATCAAATTGCATTTAAGTTTGTCTTTTCCTCATATAATACACTTAATACTTTCCATTATCTGGTTTGTCTGGCAAAAGATGCCATATGATAGAAAGTAGTTGTTCAGAGTTTTAACAGTCCTTGATTACCCTACTAGTATTATACATGAAATACTGGTAGGGTAACATATAATACTAGTAGTATTATACATAAATACTATATACATGAAATAGAAAAGCTGTAGTATACTCAAAGCTTCACATATTATGCTCAAACATTAGCTTCACATATTAGTTAATTTAACATTGAATATTTTCCAGAAGTGATATTAATGAGGGAACTTGCTGATCTTCCAATCACTTTAGATGCTGTGATGGTTAAGTTTACTTTGTGGACCATTTTACCATTTGTTGTTCTCTATGAACACATATTTTTAGTGATATGCCATCATACAGTAGTGGAGGAAATCTGTAATGTTTTCCAGATTGGATATTTGGCAGTAGAATTACTATCTCATTGGTGTTTTAGAATTCTTTTTAGGCATAATGCCACTTAAGATATGGTACCAGCCAGCCCTTTAAATGGTTCTTACATTTTATGCATCAGGAACTTCTGAAGCATTTCTACATGCAGTGGCTACAGAGAACCAACTCAAACGCTCAAATGATTCTTTGCTTGTATTTTCATTGATATATGTAGTGCTGAATGTCATGTTGATACAATCTGCTGGTGCAGTTGGCTTGATTCTTGCAAATTCTTTGAGTATCCTTACGAAATTGCTGTCAGCATATGTTTATACTTCTTTATCCTGAGATCTTTTCTAACATTCATTTTAAGTGACATTTATAACAGGGTTGGTGCTACTACAAATTCCTTAGTTCCCAAAATGGCCATTTCTCTATTGGAAAGGAATTATTTTATAGATTGAATGCATTGGCCTCTGTTTCCTTGATTATCAAATAGATATGATTTTGAGGATTGTATATTCTGCAGTATTCATCAAGCATTATTTCCAGGTATGGTTTTTAGTATTATAAACATACCATGTTTTTTGCCATCAAAATCAACCTTATAGTGAGTGTTTACCCTTTTCTTCCACAGGATTCTTCGTCATTTTCTTTTCACAGCTGCTTGCCTTCAGGTTGGACAATTCTGTTGTTTTCAGGTGTAGCCACTCTTATTTCTGAGAAACTGTTTCTGGACCGTGAACATTTCTGGCAAACATTTCCAATCCATTTTTTGATTGGATTTACTTTCTTCTGCATCTCATCTTTTGTCATGTAAGCATCTTCCCATGCTCAAGATCTTCTAAACTTAAAACTCATTATTTTTTGTTACCATGTTTAATACATTCATTAATTCATCTTTACTGTCATCAACAGCTATCGCCGTGAGAGACGTTTTATCAACAAAATTATCCGTTTCCGTGATCACATGGACTGAGGAACCGACATCTGCAACAACTGCCTTTGAAAGTGTGATCATTTACTTACCCATTTTTCACTGTCTCTTGTCGGTTGTCATTTACTTACACGCATAAACGGTAATTCCACAGAACAGACATGAATGGATAGGGGGAGAGGATAGAGAAAGCAACTGCATCATACATATGCTGATTAGGACTTAAAAACTTCTGTATTTTTTCTGACAGTCCTCTCAACCATAGGGAATAGATTTTGGATTTTTGGGAAAGATGACTGGTGGTGTCAATACCACATTATGGATTTACAGTTTTCTGAGCCAGACAATTTTAGGGTCACAATATAACTGTATCGTATGCCTGTTGGAATCTGTTCGTTTTGAACAGTTTTAGGCCATTATTTTCTGACATTTGCTGTTCTCTTGGTTGTTTCTTCTTATTCTTCCTATTTATTAGTCCAAGCAATCACTCAGATAAAAATGTTTGCTGTTCCCAGAAAACAAATGTACTTGCGATCTCGATAGATTGGGTCCAAAATCTACAAAGAAGGTGGGTCTTACGTTTTTATGGACCATTTCCTTATGTAGAAAGATCATTCTTTTTATGTACTAAAACTATTCCTTTGTAATTCTTATATTATGTCAGAAATTGTTCAAGAATATCCCAAGTATCAAATCGTCTTTTACTTTTTTTTAAGTGTTAAAATCCTGGGACTTTATGTCATAATTTATATGTATGATCCTGGGCAGGAGGCTTTCAATGGCGGGTCAGTAGGAATTGGGATAGGTGACACCCCTGAACCCGATTCATGAATAAACTAATGTTTTGAGAGATTTCAAGTTTAAATCTTGGCACAAAGCAAAAACCGAGTTAGGAAAAAGTAAAAAAAAAAAAAAAGTGTAGGTTGATGAGGAAAAGGGGCCAGAAAGAACGTATGTGATGATTCATAGGACATCCACGGGGGTGTGGGTTGTCTTCCAGTGTCACCCCAAGAGACCAACAAGAGTAATTATAAGCTTTGAAGGCTTGAGGTGAAAAAGTGAAGAAAAAGGGTGAGGAAAAATAAGAGCTTATGATGATTAAGATGTAGACTTAGGGTTCTTCCTTTTTGGAGTATAGACAAGTATCCAACAACAAAATGGCTTTTATCTTCCAGAACAAAATGATTATAGTTTTGAGTTTTGCTTAAGAGGTTGGATTCCTAGTGGGATTTCATTGTGACTCTGATTCTTGCCTCCATTAAGGTAATCCCACCCACCAAAACAGTTTAACCACATTTAAGTGTCTAATTCCCTTCAAATTTTCTTTCATAGTTCAATTGACAAAAGGTTTATTCTTTTCTTTATTGATCAAGATTCGATTTCTCACAATCCCATGATCTTATTTATCTTTAATAAGACACATGTTACACCAAAAAACTAAGGGTTCATTTATTAACACTTCATTTCTTTTTTTTTTTTTCCTTTTTTTCTTTCCTTTTTTTTTTTCCATTGCCAAAATTTTAACATTTAATGAAAAGTCATTAGTATTGTAACTTTTTTTTCTTCAAAAAAAAAAAAAATTCAACAACAGATTTTCACAAGAAGTTTCCAACCAATTGAAACATGTCGCCAAAAAAACGCGGCTTCCAAAATTTTGTGTTTGTTATCAAACCTTAACATAATTCATGGGGAATTGCATGAACATAGAGATTGACATAAACAAAAA
>BPVZ01000048.1:974398-990414 GCA_020521535.1 Rubroshorea leprosula
CTGATATTTTTACCAAACCTCTCAAGTTGTCAGCATTTCAGAAACAAAGGAAGTTGCTTGGTGTTTGTGTGTTAGAGAATTTATTAAACTGAACTTTGATACAAAGTTTAGTTTAAGGGAGGGTTTGTTGAATAAGTTTTTCATTATCTGTTTTTATTGTCCTATTCTTTAGGAATTTGTTGGGTACATGCAGTTGAGTTTCTTATTTTTAGCAGTGCATATCTTATTTGTAGTTTAGTGGCTTTAGTGGCTTTAGTGGCTTAGTGGTGCTATTTTATCGTTAATTTCAGTTGCACAGTTCTAATTATTTGTATGTGTCTTTTATCTGTTGAATGTGAAAATTCGGAAGTATTTTTTTCTTCTTCCAAATTGGCTTGAGTTTACTGTCTTTCAATTTCTTTCACTTGCTAAAATTGTTTATGCACAGCAGGGGTTTGATTTAATTCCTCAAAGAACATTCAGCTTAAAGTTTTTGTTCAACTCTGTTTTCTCTACAAAGCAGGCCGTAAACAAACGCCAGACATGATGTAATTCCTTGTGCTGAAAATTTTACATAACCAACAACTTCAAGTTCTTCATCGTCCTCATTAGAATCCACAGGCATTCTAGCTCTCACCGGCCAGGAATACCCTTTAATGGAATCTCTGGAACATGCCATTTCAATTCTTTCTCAGACCTATTCAACACTGCTCTGGATGAAACCTTCAGCAAAGTAGGATCAACGAGTAATTTCAAAACAAATGTTACATCATTCAAGGGTGCTGGTAAATCCAAGTTTGAAGCATACTGTATCATCACCGAATGTAAAGTACCACTATGCCTTCTTATCAACCTAACCCTCAGAGGCAATGGTGTCAACCTAGGTACCAAACTATGCTTCAAAATCGGAATAGGCTCCTCTGATGGAGCTGTCCTGACATGAAACATACGATTACCTAGACTACTAACACGAGAACTCTGAATAACAAACCGCTTAACGGCACTTGTTCCTTCAATCCGAAAGGAAAACTCAATCTTCTTATCACCAGAACTTTTAGGGGGCAATGTCCCCAGATAAACCAAACCCCTTAAGCCAACTCTGGCAAGCAAGGATTCCCTAAACTCAGCACTTATCTCCTCCGAGATATACATTTCTGGACCTTTCATTTCTGTCTTCTTCACCAAAAGATTCTCAAGAGAAGTTTCAGCAGCTCCACTTGCTGTTGCAGTTGCAGGTGCAGGACCATCCCCAGTCTGCAAGAGCTCAAGTCCAGTAAGCCCCTCCTGTCTTGGAACCTTCTTTGTTCCAACAAACTCTGATGCATCCAATCTCCCACCCCATGCGTGACTAAACCCTTCAAACGCCTCTCCCAGAGAAGCCTCCTCATTGCTGAACTCAATGCCGCCATACTCCCCTTCAAATCCTTCCACGTTAATATGTGTAGATTGTGTTGCCTCTGCTGGTGGCAATGTAGTTACCTCCAAACCCGCCAATGCAACCGTCAAATCGGTGGCTGACGGATCCTTGGTCTTCTTAAACCCTCCCACCAATTCCTCCTGCTTGTTGATGGCGTCACTAGCTGCGAACGGGTCCTTCTCAGCCTCCAATTCCTCCGATTTCTGTGCCTGCTCGTCCTGCTGCTCACCCGCAGTCTGGGGAACAAGACTCGCAGCAACCTCATCTCCAGCTGCAATAGTCTCCCGCGGCAATTCAAAGCGCGTGTTAGAAAAGGCCTCGATGCTCGCCTTATGCTCGATTGGAGTGCACCTCTACTGAAGTCCAGTTCTCAGCGCCGCGGATCTTGGCTTCAGTTCGAGGGCGGAGTGGACCATCTTGAAGATGCCATCTCCGTGCATCGAAGAAAGCATAGCAGCCAGGCGGATGTTGCTGAATCCACGGAGGACAATGTCAAGGGCCATGTAGACCTCGGCATACTTGAGGGCGAGCTTTTCTGGGGTAACATCTACGCCACAGCAGGCAGCGACGATGATGCTGACGGCCTGGTTAACGACGTGGATGCACTCAAATACATTGATAGAATTGTCGTGGTCGGCAGTGGTGATGCCGAGGACGTAAATGGAATTAACAAGGTGATAGACCACCCGGTATTTGCTCTCCACGCCCACGATCAGCTGCCCGCTTGAACCAGCAAGAGGATCGTCACCAATGGATTCGGTGGCTACGTCAGCGTCCGAAGAGGCGGCGGCGGCGGCGGCTGGGTTTTTGCGGGCGAAAGAGAGGTGGGTTTGACGGAAGGCGTGGAGAACGATGAGAGCCCTGGCGGGCGGGAACCACTCCCGGGTTTGGAGAAGGACGTCGGGTCCATTGACGGGTTGGAGGGAGAGAGCCAGACACGACATTGTTTCATTGGAAATCTGGAATTCTGATACAAATTCAGGGATTAATCGGAAAAGGTATCAGTGGAATCGCCGGAAAATGATGATCGCTGTTCAGTTCGCGAAATTGGATGGGAAGAGAGAGGAGAGACTCCGGTGATAGTTCGAAGCAGACATAGTGGGGCGGAGACAGATTTTTTCCGGTATAATGTAATGGGCCTTTACGATTCCATGGACTCTGCTAAAAAAACTAACGCAATAGTCCAAACAATATACAGTGGTTCTAGGCCTTTGCGAGATTTATTGGGCCTTATATCTCGACTGGGCGAACCCCCCTCAATTTTCATTTCTTTCATGTTGGAAAGTAATGCTCGATTTAATATAATTATGATTAATAAAATTTATAACTACTAAAAACTAAAAATAAAAGGTTATGAATTTTTTAAAATAAAATTTAACACTAATAATAAAAAAATATAAACTAGTTTAATTTTATGAAAATTATTTTTATTCTTATTTGTTTTAATAACCGTGATAATATGTCATAAAAACACATGAAAGTAATTGGGTTTTTTATTTAGAATTGCAACATTTTTAAAAACTAAAATCAAAAGTTAAAAATCACAATCATATTACACAGAGTCTAAATTTTCTAAAATAAATAAAATTGAGAAGGGTATAAACCGTTAATAATACCTATTTTAATTAAAAATAGTAGTTTACAAAAGCAATAATAGCATACAATTATCATCCCAACATAAATTAATAGTATTATTTTATTGATATATCTAATTATTAGTTATAATTTTCTATAATAAAATTACCATTTTTTTCTATTAATTAAGTTTATAAAACAAAATTATATTTAAACCTTTTAAGTTAACTCAAACCCAAAAGCTCCATACGCTTAAATGAAGCTTTTGAGTTGAGCTTAAGCTTGTTGAGCATCTTCAATCTCCAGTTAAAACTTGAACTTAATCAAAACTTAAGCACACAATTAGTATGATTCAAGCTAGGGCTTGAACAATTAGTGCATTATAACAATGGTCAAGTTCAAGTATGATAATTTATGATGCATATGAATGTCTCACAATTGGGGGTGGACTTATTCGGTTAATTTAGAATTAACTAAAATTCTAAACCGAATAAATTTGAAAGAAAAACTTGACATTTACCTATAATCTTTAGAAGTTACAATATATAAAAATTGGAATAATTACTTGAATTAATTAAAATTTTTTATTAACCAAACCAAATTTTTTTAAACTAATATTTAGATTAGTCATGGAAACAAAAATCATTAACTAAAATTGATTGGTTAGTATGGCCAGGAAAAAAAAATTATTTTCTGATTGGTTAGCCAACATACTTCGGTTTGGTATACCAAAACAAAACAAAGCCATCCCAAGTTAAAAGAATTTAATTGGTAAAAATAAAAGTTGGAGGATTAACATGCACTTTCACTCTAAATACAACGACTAACAATAAAGCTAATTTGTTTGGGCGTTTTGATTGACGTCGGAGTCGGAATGACGGCAAATTTGCTTCCATCGAATCCATCCCGCTGCTGCGGCCGGGAATTTCTTCCTTTTGCAACCCATCGACCCGAATCCGAAACTCCATTTGGCGCCATTTCCCCTACGTTACATTCTTCAAAAACCCCCACATAATGCCCAGCTGCCCATCAACCTGAATTGAATCCTATGACGCCACAGAACCTCTTGGAAAACCTCTCGACCATCCAGAAATGCAGCACCGGCTGCCCAATCCTCGACCGCTGCCTCGGAGGCGGCATCCCCTGCAATTCCGTTACCGAAGTTGTTGCTGAGAGTGGCTCCGGTAAGACCCAAATATGCCTCCAACTTGCTCTCCATGCCCAACTCCCCGTTTCCAGCGGAGGCCTCGCCGCCTCCTCTCTCTACCTCTACACTGAGTTCCCTTTCCCCTTTCGCCGCCTTCATCAACTATCCGTTGCATTTCGTTCTTCTAATTGTAGAAGCGACGAAAACCCTTGTGATGATATATTTGTGCAAAGTGTACATTCTGCAGGCGAACTGCTCGATATAATGTCCAAGACAGAATCTTTCATAGAAAATTCGAGAACCCGGCTGCCCGTTAGGGTTATTGTGATTGATTCGATTGCTGCTTTATTTAGGTCTGAATTTGACAACACCCCAGTTGAGCTTAAGAGGAGATCATCGTTGTTCTTCAAGATTTCAGCTAAGTTAAAGGCGTTAGCAAAGAGGTTTAATTTAGCGGTTTTGGTTACTAATCAGGTGGTAGATTTGGTAGTACCAGATGAGGGGATAAATGGGTTGAGGATTGGGAATTTGGGGTGTTTGTATTCATCTGGAAGACGAGTTTGTCCTGCTTTGGGTTTAGCTTGGGCTAATTGTGTCAATTCAAGGTTGTTCTTGTCCAGATATGAGGAGGTTGTTCACGAAGAGAATGGAAAATCATACGAGGAAACGGGTGGTGTGATGAAACAAATGAGGCAGCTTCATGTTGTTTTTGCGCCCCATTTGCCTGGTTCATCTTGTGAATTTGTGATCAAGAAAGAAGGGGTGTTTGGAGTTGAAAGATGAAGGTCTAATTTCATACAATACAAAATCACAAGGACTTCTGGGCTCTGAAGATAGCAGTGTGTAATGCTTAAGTTTTATTTGATTATTTTGTTGTAGATGTTTGAAGAGAAAGGGCATCATGCACTACTCTTTCCACTATTTCTATTTTGTTGTGAATACCATGGTTTTATTGGCAATTTGACATGTTCCATGTGAGACCTCAAAAGTTTATTCCTTGCATTAAGCTTGGCATTTATTCTTAAATTACTCTTCTTGGTTTGTTTATTGTTCTTTTTGTTACTAGTAGATTTTCGAATTTTTACCGACTGAAGTTTTCTTTGGTAATAAAGTTGCTTGAGTTATTGGGAAGTTTGGTTTTATAGCTTAGTGGTACATGAATGTGTGCCTGTGTGTAGCTCACGTAGGAATGTTTTGTGAACAAGAGGCTGGTAGCGTGTGAAGCTTTGCTCTTGCAAGAACTCTAGGTGTAAAAGTAGTGCTCGAAATAATTATGCCCATTGGTGAGAAAATCACAACCATTAGCATTACATGTTTGAACTCGGAGATAATTTAGACTCTTACTGTAATTACATTCAACCATTGCTGAGAACAAGTTTACATTTATTTATCATATTCAAAAAGTTCTTAACAGTTCATAAAATCATTGTTGTGAATTCTCTTTCAAATGTTAATTTTAACTTGGTTTTACCGGCAGGAGGATGGAGGCATATTATTATTACCAGATATAGATTCAAGTTCATGAAAACATAAATGAGAGCATTGCATTCAACTTGAATCATGTATGGTTTACAGTGCAGAGGTCATAAAAAAAGTTCAAGAAAAGAAAATCAAAAAAGCCCTAACTTGATATCTAATAAAGGTGTAACACAAGTAGTATCACTTAACTGCATATAAAGGTTTCATACAACTGGCATATAATATCGGCAGGTTAAACTGAACTCCCAATGATTTGAGTCAGGTCAAAAAATACGGTAGCATGGGATGGAATCCATTGATATATTAATCAATGGCAACGATGAGAAAACCAACAGATACGTACATGAGAAAAACAGGGTAGAGAGCAAGGGCTTTTCTCCTTGGGTTGACAGCTGAACTCATGAAAGGATAGGCAGCCCAAGAGCTCCAGGCCAATGTCACACAGACCACAACCAATTTGATTACCCAATTGTCCTTCAACATGCAGATCAGGGCTCCAATGTCCAGAGGAAATAGACAATAACCTAGAAGACTTAGACTCTGGAAGAAAATTATGTGTCCACCCTGAAACACATCATAAGTGGAAAACCTTAACAAAAAGTTGTAATCTTATCATACATATGTCGATTATTTTTGTTTTTCAAGAAAGTAAGGTAGGATTATATATAAAATTCAAGTTTGAAAACAACATTTAACTAAATTTCTGAACATTGGGAAGGGAACTTGAACCTCAAATCTAAAACTCTTTTTGAGAGAGATTGTTACCAGTAGCAGAACATTCAATGTCAAGATCACAGCACCAGCTGCAAGCAGTGCAAAGGCAACAGCAAATACCTCGGACTGGAAGATTTTAAAAGGAGGAAAAAAATGGTAAATTACATAGTAAAATAAAAAATATTCTGAGAAATACATTATAATCTGAAATAATATGCAGTTCCTTGTTGTGAAAAAGAAAATCTGAAATAATATAGAAAGGTAAAAGAAAGGAAGGCTAAAATATCCAATCTGATTAATGTCAATACATAAGAGAAGATGCATGTGTAAACAAAAAAGAAACAAGGTGAGAAAAGGAAATGTTCAACATTTACCACCATAAATTCCAAAATTTTATTAATCTGCAAACAATTTGTTCTGCATATAATTTTGGCCTAAATATGATCTTTCAAAATTATTTGCATGTTAAAAATTTATTATGGGTAATAAATATTTAAGACAATCAGGATCATGCATGCATAAAGAAACAAGTAACAAAGCATGGTGACACAAACCAAATATCAATATCCAAAGAATTGGATGACATCTAGGAATCCAGTATGAGTTGAATCAATAATAATCCTTGGCCTTTAACTAGTTGAACTCCTTAATATATCAAAAGGAGAGCACTAGAAGGTTGCATAAATATATCAATTTTGGCTACTCCAATTTGTTTGAATATTAGCATAGGATCCAAGTTGTCTACCAGTATCAATCACTCAAAACTTATACTGCATAAGCAGGAGCAAAAATACTATTGCAAATATCATAAACTTAAGATTCCTATTAGGAAGAAATTAATAAAACAAAAGGGAATAACAATGGGATATTTGACAACGCATCAGGTACCAACTTCTACTCACCACAATGAGCACTATATATAACCTTTTCTTAAGTTTTGCATTGAAACCTGAACCAAAAAGGTCCTTAAGAAACATTTTCTCCTCTCAGCCTCAGTTTACCTCATCATAGAAATATACTTTTTAGTAACCCTCTCATGGAAATGCGGAACCCAAAAGCCAATGACAAACCTAACAAGACCCTAATCCAAGCTTGCATATTAAATAAAAAGGTATTATCTAGGGGTGCATTCTCTCGAAATTCACAACAAGGTTGCTCTAGGCCAAGATGCATAACTAAAATCAACATATCATGACTCCTGTTCTAGATATCTATGAATGTATTACTCTAGCATGAATCAAGATTAATAATGCAGATCCATTTAAGTATAGAATTGACTGCTAGAATTCATCTTGCATTGTTTAGTGGAAGAAAAAATGCTAATCGTTCAGTTTCAAATTTTTGCTAATGCCCTCAGATTTTTGGTCATCAAGTGCATGAGAATCTACTAACATAGCACAGGCGGTGTTCTAAAAGGATGACAATGTTTCTCAGCAGACGCATCAAAACATCCGCTAAAACATCAGCAAAAGCAATGGCCAATACAATGTATCAATCTTAGAGACAGAAAAAACCATAAATATTCGATAAATTAACAAAAATAAACAATATAGAATACAAATGAATCAAACAGAATAAACTATGTACCTTCTTCACAGAAGCAGACCAAGAAAGAGTGAGCCCCAAGAACACAATAAAGAAAAAGGGACCCCAAAGATCCCAATCCCTCAACGCCTTTCCAGGATCCTCTCTGTACGGGTTTGGAAACACTACGAGCTTCAAATTGTTGACAATCCTCGACAGATCTCTTTTGACAGTGTCCCATACAGGCTCTGTGAGCGTATTAGGCGATGGCCCAAACCCGCTGACCCCAATATTCGGCCTAGTAGAGTTGTTAATTGGCGGAGGAGGGGCGGCAGAGACAGGCGGCACCTTCTGATTGGATGAAGCGGAAGTAGGCGGGGGGATGTTGGACTGAATGAAGGGGGTGGAGGAAACTGGGATGGAAGCCCTGGGCGGGCTCGGAGGCCTGGCGGGGAGGACGGTCGCCGGACCTGACTGCACACTCACGTTGATTAGGTTCTCGATCTCGTCAATGTCCGATTGGGACGAAGCGTGCAGCGGTACGGTATCACTATGCGAATTCGACATTTTCCAGAAATCGCCTCTTCTTCTCCCTATGAATCAAAAAGAATTCACAAGGAAACAAAAACCCAATTCAGTAACCAAAAAATAATAATAATTAATTAATTAAGAAATTTTTTCGAGATTTCTTCCTCCGTGAATTTCAGGGGGAAAGGAACAGACAAAAGGAATCGGGAGAAGATGGATCTGAAATGGAAGGAATAAAAACCGAAAAGATCACGGAAGAATTTGTGAGATCTAAGCTAAGGAAGAAGACGACGGAGTAGATCTATGGATAGATGTAGAATACCTACCGGAGGTTTGAAGAGAAGAGGGAAAACGCAGGGGAGAAACAGAGAGGAATCAGAGGGAAACGATGGAAGGGAAGGGGACGACTGAGGTGGCAACCGAGGACAGGATTTTTACATTTTCCACTTTTTTAAGCGAGAAGTAAAAACCACGTCATTGTCGGGCATCTGGTACTGTCCATGCCCCGACCCATATGGGCGGTTTCGGGTGCAACTTAAACCGAAACTTTATCAAATGAAAATTTTTTCCAAAGATCACGAGGGGAAGAGATCTTTTTTTTTTTTCCCCCTAGCCCACAAGAGTGATGGAGTTATTTAAGTGTTCGAGTTATTTAAGTTTGGTATGATTGAAACTTTTAATAGAAGTTTTGTTAAAAAAATTATTATAGAAGTATTATTTTTATAAATTAAAAAAATTAAATTAAAAATAATGTGCTAATTATATTAAAACTTAAATAGGAAGTTCTTATAGAAACATCAATTCGATGCTTCTAAAATTTATAATAAAATAAATAAAATATTAACTTATGAAAAATTATAACATTTCTTACAAATTGTAATTTTTGATGTAATTGAAGTTTTTAAAATCTAAGAAAACTTCTCACAAACTGTATAAAACATATACTAAGTTTGCTGGGGAAATGTTACGGCCTTTTTATTTTCATTATAAATAAAGCATGAAATAAGGTGAAAAATGTTAAATATAGTAATAAGTGAAATTTGGAATTTCTCCATTTCTCAATCTTGAATTTTTTTTTTAAAAAAAGAGTGAAATTTCTAGATAATTATATAAAAATTAAGTGGACAACTAAATCAGATGTAGGGAGTGGTAACTTTTTCTTCTTCTTTTTTTTTTTTTTAATTTTAAGTATTTATAATCACCTTGGGTTTTCATTTTTAACTTCTTTTTTTCCAGCAACAAGACCTGTTTTTTTGTCCCCCTAATCACCTTGTTGTAAAACACATTTTTAATGGAATTGCGAAAAATCATGTTTTTCTAATAATTGAAATGTTACAAGAATTTAAATACCTTTAATAAATAAACATACAAGAAAAGTTAACCAATGAATTACAATTTTCACTTTTTTTCTTTTTAATTATATAAAGAAAGGGTTTTTTTTTCTAACCTCATGCATATTTCTAACCTGTGCATATAACCTAAGGTTGTACTATAATTATTGTATTTTTTTATATTAATTGCTATTAAAACTAAAAGTTGACATTTACTTAACTAAATATACAATTATTTATACCTTGTAAAGGACTATCTTATCCGGGTAGAGGTGTGGGGTTTGAATCCCACCCTCTATTAAAAAAAATTAAATATACAATTAAAATAATTCATATGATATTAATAATAAAATTAATGTAAGTTTTTGTATTTTTTAATACTAATCGGGTCAAGTGGCAATAGCCACCATGGTACATTCCCCCCTCCCCTGGGCTGGGGTTTGAACCCAACCACTTGTAAAATCAGTTCAAAAAAAAAATTAAAGTAGTGGCAAAAAAAGAAAGGTAATTAAAGCAAGAGAAAAGTGAAAATTAAGACATACTAGTACTTAAAATATTAAGACTCTTTTTAAAATTATTTAAATAGTTTTAATGAATCAAAAAATAATTTCCTAAAGAGTCCTGCCATTTTAATTATCAAAATATTTTGATTTTTTGTAATCTCATAAAACAACATAAAAAGGAATTTTCTAACTAGTGTTTAAGTTATATGTACATTTATTATTCTTTTTGTTCATTAATATGTATAACAAATTATAAAAGTAAATGTTGTTTTCAACACTAATACCATATAAATGATTTTAATTAAATAATCGATAAAATTAAAGACTATTTTTAATTTTTCATATGAATTAATGAAAATATACAATAAATGTACTCTTAAAGCACAATTGAAAAAATCCTATAAAAAATATAATGAAATTTATATGCATTTATTATATATTTTTATCATTAATTTATATAAAAATAAAATTAACTTTAATTTTAAAACTGTTTAATTAAAATATTTCACAGAAACATAACATTAATGTTAAAAATAAAATTTTTGATACGAATTTATAATTAAAAATATATAAATGCAAACCCAACCTCTATTAGTTAGAAAAACCCAAAATACGAAAATAATTACACTAAAAATCCCATAAAGTATAGAGAAAAAACTGTTGATCGGATTCTTTGCTCATCCACTTAGAAAAGGTCTAAATAAGATGCCAATTATAAATTTTTTTTTTCCATTTAAAATTTTAACTTTATTAGTTTTAAAATAAAAATATTACATTTTAATTTTTTATTTAAAAATTTATCTTTTAACATTTTAATTAAAAAATTTTATTTATTACATTAACATTATTATATAATTAATTTTTAAATAAAAAAATAAAAACTAACATTTTAAATAAAAAAATAAAAATTAACAACTTTGTATAAAAATTAATAAAATTAATATGATGTAAATATATATAGAGTTAGTATTTGTTCGTCTTTTTTTTTTTAATTTAAAAAAATAATAAAAAATATTTTAATTTATATTTTAAAAATAAAATATTTTAATTTTTAAAATAATATAATTTTTAAATAATATTTTTCATAATCGTTATGATTATATATATATATAATTTGCATCCTCATTTTCATCCTTTCTCGTCATCACCCAAACCCGATCTAGCCGAGCCAAGTTCAATGAAGATAAAAAGCAAATCCCAACGATCTTTCAAGTTCTTGGATAAAAACAAAAAGCGCCACTTCGATTTCCATTATTATTAATACATTGTTCAAAATCTCCCGACCCCACCCCTCAAGAAATCCGTTAGCCACAGTAGCTCCTTCTACTTCCATTGTCATACTTCATTTTCATACTAACAGGCTCGGAAAAATCCAGTCTTTGAAGCGAAGACGGAGGCGTTGTGTGCTCCAGCGCACTGGCGATGTCGGTTTTGGAAGAGAAAGGTGGCCTGGATTCCAACGTTCCGGTGGTGAAGAAGAGAACGCCGAGCTTGTCTGACATCTGGGTGAAGAACGCCAAGTCCTTGAACCATGTGCTCTTTACTATGCAACTTCCGACTCTATCACCTGAAGACCCCAAGTCGCAAACTCTTATCCCCAAATTTTCGAATGTTGATCGCACCCTTCTTTTGTCAGACGATCTTCTCCTCAAAATTCTGTCTAGGCTCCCTGTTTCGCAGAGAAACCCTAACTCTCTCGTCTGCAAGCGGTGGCTTAATCTTCAGGGCCGACTTGTGCGGTCGTTGAAGGTGCTGGATTGGGATTTTCTTGAATCGGGTCGGTTGTTTTTGAGATTCCCAAATCTGACCCATGTAGATTTGGTAAATGGGTGTCTGTTTTCGCCGCGAAACTCAGGGATTCTGGTTAGTCATAGAATGGGTTCGATGCACGTGAGTTCTAGGTTTTCGTCCAATTGGCGAATTTGCGAGGAGAATCTGTTGCCTGTGGACATGGTTGACAGGGGTCTGAGAACGCTTGCTGGTGGGTACCCAAATCTGCGTAAGCTTGTGGTGATTGGTGCTAGTGAACTGGGGTTGATGGGTGTGGCTGACGAGTGCTTGACATTGCAAGATCTGGAACTGCATAAATGCAATGATAATGTCTTGCGAGGGATTGCTGCTTGTGAGAATTTGCAAATTTTGAAGCTTGTTGGAAGTGTAGAGGGATTGTATAGTTCAATTGTTTCGGATATAGGACTAACAATTCTAGCTCAAGGGTGCAAAAGGTTGGTGAAGCTTGAGCTTTCTGGATGTGAGGGTAGCTTTGATGGGATTAAAGCAATAGGGCAGTGTTGCCAAATGCTTGAGGATTTGACTCTTTCTGAGCATAGGATGGATGATGGGTGGCTGGCAGCACTGTCTTACTGCGAGAATCTGAAGACATTGAGGTTCTTGTCATGTAAAAAGATTGATGCCAGCCCAGGGCCAGATAAGTATCTGGGTTCTTGTCCAGCACTTGGGCGGTTGCATTTGCAGAAGTGCCAGTTGCGGGATAAGAAAAGCATTAGAGCTTTGTTTAGAGTATGTGGAGTTGTTAAGGAGATAATCGTTCAGAATTGTTGGGGATTGGACAATGGCATGTTCAGTGCAGCCAGCATCTGCAGGTACTGATTTGTCCTTTTGGTTGTTATTGTTTTGTTTGCTTGGTTTTTTTATACTTTTATGTACATTACTGTTCAAAGACATGAATGTGGATAGACTTCTTCATAGAATTGGCTAGAGAAACTTTGGATATTAGACCTTGATTGAGATTCTTGTTAATAAAGTGAATTTGAAATGATTACATTAGACTCCTGGAATTGATAAAGAAGAATCATTTTAACGAAATGATGATATATATATATATATATATATCTTTGAAGATATGCTTTTTACCTTGGGTAGTATGTACACAATATGCTTATCATAGATTTGCTGTTAGTGGTCACAATAAAAGTGCTTTTCTAACAAGAAATGCATAAGCCATAAAAAATAGTGTCCTCCACTCTCTCTTCCAGGTCCAGAGAATTCACTCTCTAAAGGGAACGCTGGTGGGCACTCCCAAATCCTGCCTTCATCCCACCTTCCCATACCATCTTAATCTCCTTCCTCAAAATATTGCTTTTCCTTTGAAATTTTCAGTTTTTGTTTAAAAGAACCAAAAATTCCTGTGGCATTTTTCCTTTCCCAACCTACTAACCCTATACCTTTTAACCAAATTCTAGCCCAAAATCCCTTTTTTATGGTAAACAACAGCTGTCCCTTTGACCTCATTCCCTCTCAAAACTGCTTATTTGATTGAAAGAGCATGGTTCTCAAATTTGCTGTTGGATCCCTCATCTTTGATGTTTTGTTTGCAACTGAATCCTTAATGTGTTGGAATGGGCTATTGTCTTCTTGAATGTTAAAATGAAGGATTGGTTTAATAGCTGGGTTTTTCAGGTGATTATCACATCAGCAGAAAGCCCCTTTGTTCTCATCCGATTTTATCTTTTAGTTTTGGTTTCTAATTGCAAACTTCAGGGATTGGAATTAGGGATTTTGATTGATGAATTTCAGATTAGTTATTTGTGGTTTAAAAATCAAGGTTCTAGGCTGAGCATGCTGATCTATGAATTGCTAAATGTGTTGGATGTTTGGCTGTAATCATGTGTCACTAAAAATTCTGCTTATCTATGCTACTGCTTCTATAGGGATTTGGGAGTGTGCCATATTGCTCTCTAAATCATTCTGAGTTTCTTATAGTCTAGAGCACTTAATAAACTTGATTCAATTCAAAAGTTTGGAGGAAATTTCGAGGATGCTTGGTTCATAAATACCAGGGATGTTTTTACTTTCCTAATCCTAGTATCTTTTAGAGAAAAGCTAATTGAGTGTGGGAAGTCTATTGTGATTAATCTTGATGATACTCAATTTAAAGAATATGACATTTTGGAGGCAGACCAAGTGGACATGGCTCCTGCACCAAGTGGAGATTCTCCCTCATCTAGTTTCCCATCTTTCTTGTGGACTGTCTTATTGGCTCTAGTTATCTTTTATCCATCAATTTAGCTTTGGTAATTTTGCTGTGTTAAGCTACTTGACGTGTTCTTGATTATTTTTACTTAAGCATATGTACTGGGATCACTTTGTTTAGTTCTATAGGAATTTCATCTGTTTTCCTGCCAAAAAGAAGAGGAAATGCAATAAGCATTATCTTTATTCATTAGTTGAACAACAAGCATCAATTATTTAGAATACTTGGACATAGATGTCTAGAATTGGACTAAACTTCTTAATAAGGTTTATGTTTGTCTACATTTTATTTTCAACAGGAGAGTGAAGTTCCTATCTTTAGAAGGATGCTCATTGCTAACAACAGAAGGCCTGGAGGCTGTGATTCTCTCCTGGCAGGATCTTCGGAGTCTTAGAGTAGTATCGTGTAAGAACATAAAGGATGGGGAAATCACTCCCGCACTCTCACTCTTTATCTCTGCTCTTAAAGAGCTGAAATGGAGACCAGACACCAAATCTCTTCTTGCATCATGTCTTACTGGGACTGACATGGGAAAAAGAGGAGGTAAATTCTTCAAGAGAGCATGAGGACCAAAATCACTACCTGCAAAGATTAGAAACTGCATCTCAATTGCAGGGCCATTTTCTGACACCATTGATCCTTATGTTCAGAAGCTGTATCTGTATGATGTAATAAGCACTTGATTATCTGGTTAACATGGAAGTTGACTGGCGGATTGTTATGCATTTTCTTTGCCTCTGGCATGGAGGAAGGAGATAAAATTTGGAGACTTTTTGCTGGATCCTGTTGATTCTCCACTCTTGCTGGGTGCCCTGTTCACCGACATTTCAATCTGCCAAGTGCTAATATCTGTAGGAATATCTCTGTCCCTTTTAGTTCTGTAAGTATAATGGATGGTTAAAAGCAAACAGAATCATTAGCTGTGTTTCTTATTTATATTTTGGAATTCGATGCCCTGTAGAACAGCAATGTACAATTGTACATCTATGGATTCAAAACATAATGCATGTCCGGTTTGAGGGAAGTGGAGTAGAGGAAAAGGAAAACTATTTCAAGCAATCAAATTAAGTCATTGGCCTCATGATTTAATCTGATCAGTTGAAATAACGTCTCTTTACTCCACTTTCTTAAGACCAAATATGCTTTTGTACATTTGGTAATTCACTTTCTCACATCCCTATATACATGTTTCAGTGTTTGAATTTGATATGTAGAACTTGGTAATCCATAATATCTTTGAATTTAATATTAAGTAATGAGTTTTTTCTCAAATTCTTCGGAGTTGACTTTCTTTCAAAATGGAGTGAATAAAGAGATTCAGGGTGAATGTACTGGTGGAGTGTAGTCAGAGTATACCAATAAATTTGAGAATTTATCTTTATTTTTTTTTTTTAAGTATTTCCCAGTCCAAAGCACTAATCCTTTGATTAAGGGACTCTTGATAATAAGAGGGTCGTCAAATGGTCCGTCTTTTGTGGGCAATGTGCTTTAGGGTTGCAAAACTCTAAAATCATCCCATTATGTAACTTCAAATCTAAAAAAATTACATTTCAATATTAAATTGTCTGAAGATAAACATCCTTCATTAATCATCAGCTAACTTTTAGCTTGATTGATTTAAAGAAAAAGGTGGGGAGAGAAGATGGTGTTATTTTGACAAAATTAAAGAAGTTTACTAGACTAACATACTAATTTAAGTAAAAGATGTTTTTATAATTTAGTATAATTTAAATTGTAAAATATGTAATTTATAATTTATTTACTCATAGTAATTTTTTTTTATCTTCGGTAATGGTTATGACTATTATTAAATTATTAAAATCAT
>BPVZ01000048.1:990514-1002456 GCA_020521535.1 Rubroshorea leprosula
GTAATTAACTTTCATTCGAATGATTGGAGAAACATTGGTTTAAAATTAAGTTCTATACCTTTAAACAATTTATAGGAGAGAGAGATAGCTGCTTGCAGAGTGGGCTATTAAATTTGTCTTGAATAACTCTAAAAACTTTAGAACATCACCATTAATCAAAAGCTTAAAGATTCATAATAAATTAAACAAGTGAAATGAACAATTATTTATCTAAATTTACTAATAGATTTAACTATCAAACTATTAGTAGATTAAACTAAATTAATGCATAACTGAAAAAGTAAATGGGTTTGAAGCTAGAGTAAAGTAAATAAACTTAAAACTAGAGTAAAACTAAGTAATCATTATGTTTAGACAAAAAAGATTGAAATTGACATAAACATGAATAAGAAGTTTGAAACCCATATAATATAAGTTGGTATTTGAGGAAACTATATTTACATCAAAATCACTAAATAAACAAATAAATTACTATCAAAATTAGAATTAACCTAAATCTAATTGAAAGTTATGCTTATGAGCTGTGTAAATAGTAACTATGAAACTAAAAAGTTGAATTTGTTGAATTGTATGTAAAGTTAGCCATATCTTGCTTCATCTCAACGTTTCTCTTTTGTCTTGTCTTGAGGCAGATGGCAATTATCCACTACCATTTGTGCATGACATGGATAATCTTTCCAGGGTAATTAGACAACTTAACAGTAAACTTAATCAAAATCTTTTCCAGAACCCACCACCTGTCTATTATTTCACTCATTTGCTGAACTTGGCATGTAATTTCTCCTAAAACTTAATTATGATTTCCACTAATATTAAATAACATTAAATAAATAAGAGAACCGTAAAACACATCAAATTTAATTAGACATGTGGCAGTCATCAACAAGATGCGTCATGCTTCATACCTGAGATCAGACGTGCCGGAGCGCCCCTCCTCCATTTTGCGAATACCTATTAATGGCTGCTAGAAGGTGCTGACGTGGCAAACGAAGATAACATACAAGGGCGAAGCGAATGCCGGAGCTGAAAAAGCGAAGGGTGTCCGATTGAAGATACCGACGTCGGATTCCTGCCTGAAAAAATGGTGGTGGAAGGTGATAAAGGCAAAGGAATCGCAACGAGCACAAGCCCTAACAACAGTGCGGAAGACGAAGACAAGACTCCCAGTCCCCGTTTGCCTACTGTGAAATTCACTTCTCGAAACGCTGCATCCAAATACGACTTCGTCAAGGTTCTCGTCCTCTTCATTTAATCGTTTTGCTCTCTCCTGTTTGGTTCTCGGGAAAATCGAAGAAAAGAAATTGTACTATAATTGTGTGTTTGTTTTGTTTTCGTTTGATTTTGTAGGTAAAGGTATGGCTGGGAGATAATGCGGATCACTACTACGTCTTCTCCAGATTTTTGCTTAGTAGGATGTTAACAGTCACAAAGGTCTGATTTCAATCATTTGTCTCTCATTAACAATTGATCTATAGCTACGATCCCATATTAAGGCATGAAATTGAAATCCTCAGATTTTATGTAGGCAAAGAAATGGCAGTCTTTTGATGGTCATGTCGAAATAGAGTAAAAAAAATTATATTTCTAGCTCTGCTAAGATGGCTTGCTTGTAAACTTTCCCTTGTAATGTTTAATTTTACCTTTAGTTATTGTTTTCGTGTTTAATTTCATGTCTATTAGTCATTCTTTGAATTGGAGCCTGATAAAATGATTAGTGATCATGAGTTGGAAGCATTTATGCCGTAACTTGATGATGGTTTCAGATCCCGAACCATGTAGCTATCAAAATTGCACTTGAACTCAAGAAGCTGCTTGTGGATAACAGCCTTCTGGATGTGTATGCTGTCTTCCTCATTCCTTTTGTTTTTCCTTCACTATCTTTGCAGTGTTTTGAGTAATGATGGTCATTTGCTCAAAATTGTTCACAGCTCTCAGTCTGATTTGGAAGCTAATCTTTTTAAGGTATGTTTTTGAATTTCAACGGGACAAAAAACATGGTAGAAGAATGTTTTCAAACTTTAGATATGAGTAGTGGTTTCTTGGAATCTTCTAATATTGCAGCTTATGGAACGTCGGGGCTATGGGGAGGAGTATATAAACCGTTACAAGATGATGACCAGGTAGGTGAAGTTCCTTAGGGGATGCCTGTCAATTTTGTGCTAGATTATGGCTAGCTATTTGCTTGTTGGCCTTATTTTCCAATAAGTAGTTGTAGCTATGTTAATAGCCCTTCATTATGCTACCTCCTTTTAGATTTCACCATCAAAGAGTTCCTTTGGTAATCCTTGTTTGTGGAACTGCCTGTGTTGGGAAGTCAACCATTGCTACACAGCTTGCACAAAGGCTAAATTTGCCGAATGTCTTGCAGGTTTGGCACTCTATATGTCTATTGAAATATTCTTTTTCCATAGTTAAATAAAGTATTGTCATTTTCTCATTTCTTGAACATTTATTCACATGTGCTGCCTACTTAAGGACTGGTAAGTTTGCATGGTTCACTTATTTTTCCAATGTGGACAGACATTACTTGTAGATTCATTGGACTAAGATGGTTCCACCAAATTCCTGATATGGGACAACCCTACCAACATTGCTTCTAATCTTCAAGTTTCTCTAGTTCAGAATTGCTTTTCTGATTTTCTTTTATGCCTTTGGCATTTATGTTTTTAATGTTACAGACAGATATGGTTTATGAATTGCTGCGCACATCAACAGAGTATGTCCAGAATCTTTTTAATTTCTTCTTGTATTATATCATACTGCTTAACGATGTATCCATGTATCAGATCACATCATAGCTCCAAATTATAAAAGGCTAGTTGATAATCAAGATGTTTTCTGGCTTCATTTCTTCCAGCAAATAACATCTTTCTAGCCTATCTGTTCAAGGAAAGAGGATGTTCGATACAAATAATGAGTAATAAATTTTTCAAGTCATATCATAAGGCTAGGATTCATTCAAAATTTGAATAAATGGCAGTGGGATACCTAGGTTTAGATTGATAGAAGGGTTATAATTTTTAGAGTCCCTATTTTAGAAGCTTTATCCTGCCAGGCTTGTACCTTGAACCAAATTTTTTAAAATAGCATGTTAGATTTGAAGTATGGTGAATTACAAAACCCTCCAAGATTTGGTACATACTACATTTTACTTCAGTTTTTAAAATAATATGCATTTACCCAATCATAAAGTTATACTGCTATTTCACTGTTTGGAAATGAGGAGTAAGAACTTGTAAATTTGATCAAGTTTTACCACATCAAAGAAAAAAGTTGAAACTCAAATTACATGTTAAAAGATGGGATGATAGAGCCAACTCCCCATTCCATCTTATTTATGATCCTAACACCATCTGTAAGCTTAACTAAATTTCCTCTTAGTAATTAGTATTTCTCACCCTGTTGCTGTTGTTGCTAACAAATCAGTCAAGAGCCAAATATCTAGATAAATAATTAAGGATGGTACTTAAAAGTACCAAAATTAACCATCGCCTTCCTTTTTTAAACTTTTTCTTTGATATGGTCAATATTTGTCCAGAGTATTGTTTGATAGAATGTAAACTTAGACATCCAGAAACTGAATGTACAGTAAAGCAGCTTTATAGTTTGATATAAAAGTTAATTTAAGTATTTTGTTAAGGAATATATCCCATATTGGCAAGGTTTGAGTCTTTGAGGTTTCCTTATTCCTCTAGTCTTGTATCCAGATTTGGTCTCTCAACTTGTTATCAACTAGTTCTAGGTTAAAGGTTTTAACTTATTATCTGAGATTAAGTATGTCTGTTGTCTCATTTGTCGTTTCACCCTTTTCATTGCCTGAATGTCCTGCCTTCTTCAGTTGTTTAATGGATGTACAATTAAGGGGGTACTTAGTGGTACTGAGTTGGACCTCTCCGCATTTCCTGTTATTTAGAGTGTCTCATGAAGTTATTTATCATTTTACAGGGTTTAACCTGCAATCATTAAAATGTTTATTCACTTCTTCTATCTATGTCAGAGCTCCATTAGCATCTACTCCTGTATGGGTACAGAATTTCAATTCCTCTGAGGAATTAATCACTGAATTTTGTAGAGAGTGCAGAATTGTCCGTAAAGGTAGTATCACATTTTTCCATTTAGTTATTATCATGACTGCCCTTTTTCCTATTTTGAAATATATTAAAATTAGCAGGAAGTGATTTAGAAATGTTTAATATCTATGATATCATTTTATGGGTTTTCCATCTTTTTCACAATAGAAAATTAAAAGTTGCCAGTCTATCCTGCAAACATACTTGTCTTCATCCAAGTTTAATTTGCTTCCTAGGTTTGGCTGGTGATCTAAAGAAAGCAATGAAAGATGGAAAGCCAATCATAATTGAGGTATACTTTGGTTCTTGATTTTGAATTGCCAGTTCTGTTTTTCTTTCCCCTATGATGTCATTTCCACCTTTTCTTTTAAAAACAAGTTAACAGCATATTTTGTCCGTTGCCCATGTTTTCTATTATCTTTGATTGTTTAAGGAGAGTGATTCTTTCTGTTTGGCTAGAGGGCAGGTAGTGGGTAGGTGTGACCAAAGAGAGTAATGTCTATCCATAATATTTAATTTTCTTTATTTATAGTTATCTCAAAATATTATTCATTTCTATATTTTTTGATTGAGTATATCATTGACAGGAAGTAGAGACTTGTTTCATAAAATGGTAAACTACAATAAAAATGTAAGCTGCATATGAATGCATGCCTCTCACGAATGCAAATTCTGTATGGTTACTTATGTTATGTTTTCTGTTTAGGCTTTATGTTTGAAAACTAAATTTCCTTGATCTCTTGTTTCACAAGAACCTTTGTTTCATTTAAAGATGATTTCAATTAATCAGCTTATGTATTTTCAATCTCTTTTTTGTTGTAACTGTATGAGACTTATAAGCTATGCCCATTGGAAATTTCATGTGCACTTAATCTGTATCTCTTAGGAGTTTGCCAACTTACTTTGATTCTCATGATGATGACAGGGAATCCATTTGGATCCAAGCATTTATTTAATGGATGATGAAAATAAAGAACCAGCTAATGTGCCAGAAAGGAGTAAAGAAGTAAACACTGTAAATGTGACATCAGATGAAAATTCTGTAACCCAAGTTGAAAATAATTCTGCAAAAGCTTGTGGAGATCATACTGGAAACAGCAAAAGCAATCATATCCCAGATGAAGGGATATGTGCTGACCAGGTGGATAATGTTGCACAGTCACTGGAATCTCTTGACTTGACAAGCATTTCTGACAACAAAGGTAAACTGCAATTATGAATCTTATATTTTTAATATTCTTTCATAGCTCATTCTACAGTATGCTTTTGTGTGCATGTATCAAATTGGAAAGATAAATGAAGAAATAATGTGACAGTTTGTTAACTGGTTTCTGCTCCTACAGGTGAAACCATTAAGGAAACAGAAGTGGATATAAAGGCTCCTGTCAAAAAGGAAAAATCGGGTACTCAACCAATAATCATACCAATAGTGCTAAAGATGGCTGAATTTGACCATAAGGTTTGCTTCTTCTCTTTCCACTCTTACAGTTTGTTGTGATCTTTTATTTCTTCTCCTCAGTTTTGATTGCATGTTTAATAAAAATATATCCTTGTAAGCACATATTAGCGAATTATATGAAAAGCTGTGCTAGCTGCTAGTTGCTTTTTAGCTAGAATTGACATGTTATGCTTCAAGAAACTATAATATATCCACAATACATAACCTCAACATTTCAAATGTAATTAAGTTTGGTTTTAGCTGCAGTAAACCTTTCATATTGTCATTTTTTTGATTTCCTACCATGACCATGTTTCTCTTCTGATTGAAAACCATTGTATCCTGATTATTGTAGCCAAGGTATTGTCAACAAGTCTCTTTTTTGTCAAACAATGTAATATAGGTTTTTGACCTTCTATTCTTGCACATATCAATTGTTATTGAGTGTTATGATATTCATGGTGCAGTTACATGGAGACAGATTTCTTTTGTTTGCATTACACTGACTTGTTTCACTCATACGGCTCTGCTTTCAATCTTACAATATTTTCACAATATTTCCTTCTCATGCAGGCATTACTTGAGGAGTGGATCTCTACTCGGAAAATCAGTGATAAACGTCTAATTCAGGTTTTAATGACAATTTTTCAGTTTCTAATTTTCTTATCTTAGATGTCTAATCTAGGTTTTGGTGTACTAATTTTGGATTACTTAGCATAGTTGAGTATAGAAAATGCAGCACTTTTCCTTTTGTTATCTTTAAGGTTATTGGATTTGTTAAATACTTGAATTTTTAATGATGAATTTTGGTGGGGACTTGGCCTGTTCTGTTTGTTTTCTAGAGAGTGAATCTTGGAAGAGAACTGCAAAACAATCAAAGTGTTCCTCTTGCTTAACCAAACTCTTATTTTCTCATTTTTTTTATAGGATAAAGATAGTTTAATAGCCAATTTGAAGACCATTCAGGACTATCTTTGTTCCTTCAAGTCCCAGGTATGAAAGATTGGTTGTCAATTGTCTTGTTAGTTGTATTTTCCTTTTCTGGTATTATATTCATCTTTCTCTCACCTTGTTGTAGGGTTTATCAGTTGTCAACATATCAGCCACAACATTTCCTCAGACATTGGATTGGCTGCATGGGTATCTTCTTCAGGTATTCCGCTATTTTGTTTGGTATTAGCTTTCTTACTCAATTCTGATGTCATTTAGAAACAAACAATTGTTTTCATTCTTGTTTTATGATATCTCAATATGCTCTTGTTTAATATTGGGGTACTTAACTGGCTTATACTATTCTTTGTTCTTTTCAATATTAAGCGCATTGAGCAAGGCATTTCATCAGTGTCCAGCCCGTCAGCCCCAAAATAGATTACATTCATTTGTTAACTTAAGCAACTTCAGGTGTGAACGTAAACCTTAAATTATTTTGGATTTTGCATGACATAAAATAGAAGGTAACTTTGAAATTTACAGTGGTTATTTATTGTTTATCCTAATGAATTATTTATGATGGGCTCTGCAGAGCTGGGGAAATAAATGAAACGTTCTGGTTGATAGCAGCTCCACAGATAAGGATAAAGATGCTCGATGTTGGATAATCAAATTTCAAAAATCAAATCAAAACAAGCTTCTTCTGAAGACTTTGCCTGAACTTCCTCGAAAATGTGAGTTCTAACCAATACCTGCATTCTACATATTTCTTTTATGTTATCTGTTGGACTGATTCATGCACTTGGAGAAGTTGCAAGGTTTTGAAGAATTTAGAGATAGATTATTATCATCTCTACGAGAGTATTAGCATAGAATTCACAATCATCAATAGATAGTGGGGTGGAGGTTGATACTCTAGATTTACTTTATCATGTGCTTGACTTTTTCTTTTCTTTTCTTTTGAAATTAAAAATAAGGTGAGAACATTCCATATTGTTGTTAAACATGGTTACACTTATATGGTCACCATGGTTCTAAAGATGTATGTTCCAGTACAAATTTAACTTAGGCATTATATATTTCAAGGTAAGAAATAGAAAACGATGAAGTAGAGAGAATTAAAAAGAAAATATCTTATATCAAATTTCATCATCCCATAGATCTTCTATGGTCTTGTATGGGCTTGTTGTGTTATTAACAAGAAACTCTCCTCTCATTATCTTCCTCTCCTCCAACTTGTCAATCTTAAGCAGATCTTGTTCATCCAATTTGAGGTTGATGGATGCAATGTTTTCCTTCAATCTCTCTTGCTTGAAACTCTTTACGATCACGCTTGCTCCGTTCGATAATCCCCATTTTAGGGCAACCTTAATAGAATTTCATCAAACCATATTAGCTAGGAGTTGATTTCATTCACTATTTACTACTCAACCCAAATGCTGGATTTTATGGTTTACCTGAGCTGGAGTAGCTTTATGTTTGATGGCAATGGACTGGATAACTGGATTTTCAACAACAGCTGTGGTTCCCCATGAATTCCCAGGGCCACCCAGTGGAGAATAAGCACTTAAATGAATCTTGTGGCCAGCACAGACTTGTCTAAGCTTTCTTTGCCTCCACATTGGATGCATTTCTACCTGTATACATAATAATGCATACCTCATTTGATTAGGGACATTGTTTTAGTAAAATGGGGTTTAGTTCCTTCAAAAGATGTGCTATTTGCACATTCCTTTGGGAATAAGAATGTGAATATTAAAGTGGTAATTCAGTTTTAAGTACCTGATTAACAGCAGGAGGAACAGAGGCAAAATTTAGTAAGTCTTCTGTCTTCTTGCTAGAGAAATTGCTTAGCCCAATGCTCCTACAGAGGCCCATATCCAGGCATTTCTCCATTCCGGCCCACGTAGCCTCAAGGTCCAACAGCTCAAAGTCTTCTTCATTGGGCACTGGATAACAAACCCCAGGCTTCAGCTTCAATGGCCAGTGAACCAAATACATGTCTAGATACTCCATGCCCATGTTCCTACACCATTCATTCCATTCAAAAAAAGGATTAGCAGTCCCATACATACAGACATGTACATACGTACAGGTATACAGACATACAAACATTAATTTATTATATTTATCATTTTTGCTTAACCTGAATGTCAGGGACACTTCTTACACTTACAGGATTACTTGCTTATAAATATGGCTGAGATGGGAGACTTAAAAAGAGAAGAAAAAGGAAAAAAAGAAGGAATATAAGCAAACATCCATGACTTTTTTTTTAAAAAAAATGTTTTGGTTGAAGCATCTATTGGGTTAAAAACTATTTACCTTCGGAAGATGATGGGAAAACCAATTTTTTTTTAAATGGTATTATGATTTATTTAATGCTATGTGCGTATGTAGAGCTTACTCTAGAGTGTGTTTGAGTGCTGAAACAGGATCATGGTGATCGCTGCTCCATAGTTTAGATGTCACAAAAACGTCTTCTCTTTCGACAATTCCTTCCTCAATTGCCTGTCTTAAAGCATTTCCAACAGCTGGTTCTGAACCATATATCTTGGCCGTGTCAAAATGCCTATAACCCATCTGGCACATATACACCACCAATAACATCAACATATATATGATCTTCAGTACATATCTCATGCACAATGGAAAAACTATATATAGTGGTGGAGATGATAATTTTTTATGAATTATTTAGTTTCGATATGAATTATTTGCCTTTGATTGGATTAGAAGGATGAATTTAGTTTGATACATGCAAATTGTTAAGTAAGATACTCAGAAAAATTTACCTGGAGAGCCATATGGATGGCTTGCTCAGTGGTTTCCTTATGGTTTTGGAAGGAATAAGTACCCATTCCAATAAGGGGAATGGTTATCCCACAATTCAAACGTGCTTGATCACTCCTCATTCTTGATCTCTCTTCTCCAAAACAATTGAAGCTTAATGTGGCTGGCTCCCCCTCATCCTCTATCACCTTTTTATAACACTCAAAAAGTCAACCTTTATCTAATTGTTACATAAGACATTTGCCACATGGGGAGTGTTAATGTAAGGGTGAATTCATGTTGGGGAGTTCATTAAAGATTAAAAAATTGAGGTTTACATATCAAGGGATGTGGATCTTCCATGTCTCTTGGGATTTTCTTAGCTGCCACAATCCATCATCTGAGGATATATATCACTTTAATGAGGTATATATGGTATATATTAAGGGGGAGAAGGTGAAAGCAAAATCAATATTTATAACTCCCTCTACTTAAAAATATACGTTGACTTTTTTTACACATAGAAAAAAAAAATTTTCAATTATCATTTATATATTATAAAAAGTATTACTCCCTCTATTCCAAACTAAGTATTATTTTTTGACTTTTTATTTATATTACCCTTAAAAAAGGTTAAAAAATAAACTGAGATTTATTTTAATAAGATAATTAATCAAAATAATTAATAATGATAGAGTTAAAATAAGAAATATTTATCTACTCCAAAAAAAATGAGATACAATAATTAATTTAAAATAAACTCAAAATAAAAACTAATATTTTTTGAGATTAAAAAAAAAACTTAAAATTAGATGTAAAAAAATTAAATAACTTATATTTCGAGACAAAGTGGGTATTATATGGTGACCAAAGAAATGACACTCGAAGCATTTTAATTGGAGATGATTAAGTAAGAGAAAACGAAGCCCAAAGCCAAGGGCAAGAGGTCAAACCCTAAATTTTCTAACATTGTTTCTAATTTATTTCCTGAAATGTCAAGACAGTTGTTATGCTGTCAATTCAAGTAACTGCCCGAGAATTAGTTAATAATTGAGACTGCAAACTCACTGGACTGGATGATCCATGCTTTCTGCTTCCTCACTAAAGAAAAAAAGAAAAGAGTGATCAATTGGGAAATTAAGGTTATATTTTAGACCTACATTATGTGCAAAGCAGGTTTTTCAGCACGGTGTACTACTTAATGCATACATATTGTGGAGATTTGCTCTCTTCTAAGGTATAATCTCAATTGATAATAACTAAAAGTGATGTAGAAAAATATAAATAATTAAAAACAAATGGAAGAGGATTTGGGAAAGAAGGGATTACTTTGTATATGTTATATAATTCATAATTTATTGTTTTAGATTTTTTACATTTAAATTTAGAATAAAAATTCATTTACACACAAGTCTTATACATTATATTTATAAAAAATCTCAATTATTCATTTTTTTACTTTTTAATAGTTAAAATTTATTTATATTTATTAAATATAATTATTTTTTTAACTTAAAAAATCATAACAAATCTCAATTTTTAAAAATAGAAAGATAAATTGTTAAGATTTTATATAAATGTGATATATAAAACTTGTATCTAAATAAATTTCTCCTTTTGAATTCATGATCTTTACTCCAAAATAAAGTTGCAGAACAAAATGGAAAGAGAAAAAATGGGTATTGCCGGTTTTTTTTTTTTTTTTTTTTTCAAATGGTTGTTGACTGTTAGCATATTTTCAAGAATGATAATGGGCTTTGACTTGCTAATTTGTCAAAAGAACATTGATTTTTCATTTTTCGTTTAAAAAATGATTAACAAGTCAACGGAATTTGGTATATACATTAGGTTTGCTTAATTAATTTGTGCACCATTTGATTTTTGCCTTGATTTTGTGTCTCTTCGATAAGTCAAAAGGGCAATTATAAGTCCTGCTCAGCAAAGCATCTTCTATTTGGACCGTTCAAGAATTAACAATACTCACAATCAGCACTTTTTCATGTGGCCCAAGTAATAACGTTTTTTTCATGTGAGAAATAAAGTTGAACACCATACATAATCATCAAATCAATTCCTTAATCGATACTCGAATAGATATTAACTTATTAGTCATATTTCTTACCGTAAAAAATAAAAATAAAACTCACAATCATAAGCATTTCATCTGACCCATATACATCATCTTCCTCTCCAACTCCCAGCTACTTGTTGCCTCATTGCTCATGTGCCTCAGTGCAACATTTAACATAGCTTATTTTTGTTTGAAATATGATATCTTACTAAGAGTTTTTTATGGTGCATTTATTGCACCTCTCTTGTATTAATTAATATAAAAAAATAAAAATTGATATTAATTTTAATAATTGTCAAATTGAATTTATCTAAGTGTCAATGATATTAAAATTAATGTCAATTTTTATATTTTTTATATAAATTAATATAAAAAATATAATAAATATATCTTTTACTTAAAAAAAAAAAAAAACAATTTCAACGTGTGCTTTAGACATAAATTAAAAAAACTCCTTTATTAATATGATGACAATGATGATGTACATTATCATCTCATATTTCATGTTAATTAAGATGGGAACAATTCGTTCTTTAATGGTACATTTAAGTATCGTGTCCAAAGATTCCATTCTAGCAACATATATATGTCACTTTTGTTAGGGTGAAAATATGGTTTATGTTATTGTCATATTTTTAATTATTAATATCACACTTTTTTT
>BPVZ01000048.1:1002556-1014581 GCA_020521535.1 Rubroshorea leprosula
ATGATGGTGGTGATGGTGATGATGGTGATGGAAAACAGAGGGATGAAGGGAAGTGGAGAGGAGAAGGATCAAGGGGCTTTTGTTTCCCCTTTTTATTTTTGTCGCTTCTTCTATGGTTCTGCCCCTCTCCTTCTATTTTGGTGGTGGTGATTGAGGATGGTGATGGAGGTGAAGGTTGTGATGATGATGAGATGCAAGGAGATGGTCTAGATCTATAGAAGGGAGAAGAATCAAGAGAGAAGAAGAGGAGGGTTCTCGAAGAACCTGATCTGGGTTCTCCAAAACTCAGACCGAGAGAGAGAGAGAGAGAAAAAAAAAAAAAAAAGGAAGAAGGTGGGAACACGATGAGAGTGACTAACGAAGTGTGAAAGTTAACGAAAAAATGAGTGTATAACGGGAGTGTGATACGAATGTGTGTGTATCAATCATGATCCTTTATCTTATCATTAGATATCTTTTTAAAATTTTTTTTTTTGTTAAAAAAAATAGGTATCTTTTTTGTTTTTTTTGGCAAATATCTTACCCTATATCAACACTACAATAATTAACCATACTTAGCATTCACCTATTATTAAATTTACTCACAAGAACTTAATTAAATTGGTATTGATTAACTTAAAAACTTTAATTTAAGGTCAATCTTAAGGATTTAGTCTTAATTTAGGAATGCTACTCTATAACTGTTGCTATTTATTTTTTGGTATTTTAACATCTTAAAAATATATAAATTATATTTAATATATTAATATTTATTTTGATTAATATTTTATATATTTTTAAAATAATAAAAACATAAAAACTAAAAGTTAAAAGAACCAAAAGGCATTAATTAATGATGATAAAGAAGAGACATTTATAGACAAAAATGAAAAAATGTCATTTATAAAAGAAGTGGGTAGGCATGGACACGGTTTGGTTTCAGTCTAACCAGAATCAAATTTTGAACTATCTTTTTTTATTTTTATTTTTTCATTTTTAGTAACCAAAACCAAACCAAATTCTTTATAGATTTATTGGTATGGTAACCAAAATAATCGATTTTAATATTTTGGTTATTGGTTATAATCAAATCGAACATTGAATGCCTATTTCAAGCTTAATAATAAATATACTTAATCAAAATTTGAAATTTTTAAGGAATATAAATATAACAAAATGTAAAAAAGATGAATAAATGAGAGTAAAACATAAATTTTGAGTTTTATTTTTTTTACTTTTAAATATACTTTAAATTTAATACTAAATTATAATAAAATTTTTAAGGTAAAACTTGAAAATAAAATTAAATAAGATAGTTTTTATATTTATTTATAATATTTAAATAACTATTATTTATTTATTAATATAAAATTTTATTTTTTTTATTGTATATTCGGTTTTAAATTTTCAACCCTCTAAACATTAACCAATTAAATATTTTTTGGTTATTCAATTAAAATTTTAAAAAAAATCAATAACCATTTGATTTATTTTTTAATGACATTCGATTATCCATTTGATTAATCAACTGTTTACCCAACCCCAAAAGTGGGGATGGAAGGGAACATTCTGCTCCATGCTTCAGCTGAGCATACCCTTTTCTGTCACTTTTCTAGTGCACCGTCACGGTACGTGTTGCCTTGTTGGAATCTGAAAATTCAAGTCTCTTGTTATCAGTGATGTGAATTGAGGATCCTGCATGTTCCCATCTTCTTGGACATATCCCCCCATTTTATGTTTCCCATATAATTGCATATCCTCTTCTCCTTTATGGAGTATAATGGAGCCAATACAAGATCATTAAAAACCTAATCAAATTAGTACTCATTAGCTTCAGAACTTAGTTGCACAAATTCAACTTTGACCCCCAATGTACTGAAGAAGCATGTCGAATGCCAAGGTAAGACTTAAAACTTCCCAATTACATACATTCAAGGTCAGGGATTTCTATAGAAACGCACATGGGAAGTCATAATCTACATAATTTTCAACACATTACGTACAGATAATGGGATATGGGAAAATGGCAACACTCTGGTAACAACCATCTGGAAAATGGGAAACTCTTCGTCGCTGCAACTTTTAGACTTTAGTTATGTTGGCCTACTTTTGTGTATGGACATGACAGAAATCACTTGCTCTGCTTGGCTGCAACAGTCCTCTGGACTGTGGAAACACCATCCACGAATTTTGTTCGGAAAAGAACATTTGCATTGTTAAACATGCCCTCCTTAAGTGAAACAACAATAAACTGCACAATACAAAAAATCAATGGACAAGGTGTTAAGACAGTAGCCAAGAGAAGTAACCATGGTTTCAGACTTTGGTGCAAGTCCATGAACGATCAAAAGATTTCTTATAGTCTATAATTTGATGCAGATTAAGCCTGCCATGGTCATGTAACCATATATTTGTGGTTCCATGTATGATGTATCATTCCTCACTTCAGATTTTTAGCTCATGAGGTATATATTACATCAAAAACTCCCTGATGAAAACAATTATGCATCACGTTAAATCAAACTTTTCAGAGGAAGCATCAAAATTATGCAATTGCAGTCGCAGACCATATTCTGGAACGAGCAGAAGTGTTGAAAAGCAGTGTACTGTTTATTTAACCCTTAGTAACTATCATGTTATGTCTCAAGGTTCTAAAGCAACATTTGTCAATTATTATTTTATCAGCAGTATCTCCATAACAATTTTCAGCAATGTTAATTTTATTTTGTTTTGTTTGGAACGATAATTCAAGAAAGTACAGAATTATTAAATCAAAAATTAGAGATGGAAGAGGAGTGGCAGAACTAATCAAACCTGAGAGTGAGGAAAGTGAGCTTTAATCATTCTCCCAATGTTTTGTGTGTGACTTAGATCAAGAGCTGCATCCACCTGTTTCAAGCACCTCAAGAATTGAATAACTTGCAGAGTCCATGCCACAACAATGTTTTACTCTAAGCATCAGAAGAATAAGCCTGACAAATAAAAGAAACAGAAGGACAGTAGGGTGGGTAGAAAAAGCAGCAATCATACCTCATCCAGGATATAAAGTGGAGCTGGCTTAAACAGCAGCAAAGCCAAGATTAAAGAAAGAGCAAGTAAAGATCTTTGACCTCCACTCAGCTCAGACAAGGATTGTTTCCAAACACTTCCAAATGCAACTCGGACCTCAAGACCATCTAAAAAACTGCAACCTTCTGGGGGTTCTAGCTTTGCCATGGTGCCCGGCAATAAGGTAGAAAAGATGGACCCAAAATCACTGAAGTAAAGAAATTTTGGAAGTTAGTCCAATAACCTAAAAGCAGGATACAAATAACATAGCACAAAGCAACACTTACCTGTTAACTTTAGTCCAAGTAACTTTTAGTGTTTCCTTCTTCTTCTCGTCTAGTTCTTCAATCACCTTCTTAATTTTAGTCTTGTCATTCTAGACAAAGACAGAAGAACATAAGTAAAGAATATAAGTACAGAGAAGTTACAAATAATGAACAGAAATGTTAATATGGATTTAGAGTACGCAACCTCAATAATGTTTTTCTTGGACATCAAATCATTATACTCATCTTCTGCTTTCTCAAACATTGCCATAACTTTCTTGTTCACCCTTTTCTCAAGGCTTCATAGTGACAAAAACAAAACAAATTCAAATCAAATCAATCACCACTCATTGAACATAAGAGGATATACAAGTGAAACCTGAAAAATAGTATAAACAGAATTTTTAAAAAATCACATGGTTGCACACCTCGATTGTTCAGCTTGCAGTTTCTCTAGTTCTTCCCTTGCTTTTAAAGGATCACGAGATGCAAAATCATAATCCGTCCCACTTCTGCCAAAAAGCTGCTTCTCAGATGCAATCCAGGCATGCTTCTCAATTAGTTTTTCAACCCTAGTAGAGCAATCTTTCTGCTCCATCTCCATTCGTCTGACCTGTAAGATTTTTTTTATTATGTAGGTGTTTCAGTGCCTCAAGTTATAGGATCTTAAAACAGACAATTTGACAATATTACCTCATTTTCCAACTTCTTCTTCTCAAGCTTGGTCTCACTAAGCCTATGCTGAAGTTTTTGCTGTTCCTTAAGAATGCTACTAATTTCAGAATCACATTCCTTCATCTTTAAGCGGATAGTATTGAGTTCTGATTCAGCCTGCTCATGATATTTCTTCTTGGAATTAACCTGCAGCCAACAGGAATTATTACGTGTCTGTTATACCAAAACTCGTGCCAAAATATATATCTACGCTTACCTTGACCCTTTGTTCTTCCACTTCCAAATTAAGACTGTCAATTTGGGATCTCAAAGAACCCAACTGGCTTTCCAAAGATGCATGTTCCTTTACAACTGCTTCCATTTCCATGACAAGCCTCTCTTTTTCACTTTCATGCCCCTAGAAGTGAGCAAAATATTCACAAGAAACAAGAGTTACAGATGAACCAACAAGCAAGTTTATACAAAGCAAGATGTATGGATTCTGATAAGGATTGATAGAAGATAGAGATGATGAGAAAATCTGGACAAGGATGTCAAACACACCTACCAGAAATTGAATAACAAAAGAAAAATTAGCATTCAGATCATTTACAAATTACAATCTAGTGTTATTATTATTATAAATTTACATTAATTCTTCCCATCATACCAATATATTGGGTTGAAGGAATCTAGGATAGCAAATTCAATTGACTTAGCCATTTGGTTCTGCAATATCTATGACTTTGTACAATATACTATGGACAGCTGCAAAGTAAACCTTAAAAATACCAAGATGTACCTTGAGATCTTTGGAAGCTGATTGCATTTGAGCTTTTATACCTTTAATTTTCCCCTCCAAATCTTTAAGCCTGCCCTCTCTATTATTATCATGATCCCTGATAGATTTCTCAAGGGTTGAAACTGCACTGACACACTTCTCATAAAAGTGTTGCTTTTCTATAATTTCTAATTTTGCTTCTTCAAGCTCTTGCTGATACCTCTTTACCATTTCAGCCAGCTATATGCACCCAAATGATTAAAAGAAGAAGAAGAAGAAGACATAAAGCATAAATCATCTAGTACCAAAAAGAAGCAGCATGACATTAAATCCACTAGTCCAATCCAAAATTAAAGAGAATAAAATACAATACCTTATGATGCTCGTTTTGCTCAGCCCTGCCTTGAAATAACGAAAGGTCATACATTTTTAGTTCTAACTGTGCTTTAAGTTCCAGAAACCTCTTCTGAACAGGCAGCAGCTCTGCCATCTGCAATATCAAAAAAGGGAAGGCCAATAAAGAACTCAGAACAGTAGGTAATTGGTTGTTACACGAACCTAAAGTCTTCCAAAGTAAAACAGGGGCCAAAAAAAAAACCTCTGCTCCAGCCAAAGGAAACCTGGCAACAGAAAACATTAGAAATGAAGAAAGAGATATATTGTTTTGGTGTAGAAATAGTCTACCTTTGCTTCAATGTCAGATAACCTTTTCTGATGCACTGAAAGGTTTAATTCAGCCTCAGCCAATTTATGAAGTTGCCTTAACAAATCACCCCCACCCCTGTTACAGAAAATTATATCTTTAGAACAGAACATCTATAATAGAGCATCAAACAGACCCCTTTTTTTTTCTGAGAGGGTCGGGGGTGGGGGTCGGGGGACCCAGTTTGCTTGATAACAATTTTATACAATAAAGTAGAAAAATATAAGTATGTCCATGGATATCTTTTACACCCCCACTCCATGGCTTCCCAGAGGAGAAAATGCAACAAAGAGATCATATAAATGCATGCCTATGAAAACGGTCAGCAATATAATGGTAAGGGGGTAGTGACTTACTTGCGGCTTCCACCAGTCAAAAGACCACTTGGTTGAAATATATCACCTTCAAGGGTGACACTTGGAGTATGGATTTCCCGATGAAAAGCGACCTGATATATCATTTTTAGTCAAGTCAAAGAAAGAAAGGAACTATAGAACCATGGACAATACATGCAATATCCAGAAATAGAACAGCAAAATAGATGTTTGGCTTGGCATCGACTGTCTCCAAAACAAACAGAAAAAAATAATAAATTACTTCACATTGTTCAGTGAATGTCAGTTTAATGGAATCCCAGAGACAGCATACCTCCTTTGCAGCATCAATGTTTTTACAAACAAAGGTTGAACCAAATACATACTCCATAGCGCTCTGCAGCAAGAATAAACTTTCAGAGAAATCCTCTAGTAACTTAGAGGTTACAAAATTCACATTACAATCAAACAATAAAGTACAGAGTTAATATTGTTCAAGGCATGCTGAACAATATATCTGAAAACACTAAAAATCAAAAAAGATTACAAACTTCCAAGTTCTAACTGGTAACTGCTTCAGCAAGTACAAATAAACATCATATATCTTTCCATGAAACTACCAATATGTAAAATTATAAAACAATACAAATTACTAGCTACTAATGAATAATAAATAGCATGTGGGTTAACACAAGAAGCACTCTAGCTGGAATCATACTTTCAATTCCTCACTATAACCAACCAAAGAAAGAGCCAATTGTGCATTCTCCTTGCCAACCTGCAAATATTATGAGAAAATCAAAACACCTAAAGGGAAATATATTAACAGGTTTGCAAGAGAAGCATGAAGATAAATCAAAGAAAGGACCCACCAATCTAATAGCAGCCTGTTGAACCCTATGGGAAACAGTATTGGGTTGGATTTTGTTCAAAGGTATGATTGTTACTCTTCTTTGAAGACCACCATTCTGAAGCAGTTGTTTTCCCGTATTTTCAGTGTCTACAACAACATTAAATAACTTTCCACCAGCAGTAACCTACAATTGGATTAAATGTTAAAGTTATGATATTAATGCGTCGATATACTAATAATAACAACAAAATAATGCACAGCTGACCTCTAACGCTGTCATTGTGGAGCTATCCTTCACTTTTATTAGTTTTGCAACCACACCCTTCACCTTTGACTTATCAAAATTTTTCACAGGATCACGATAGTTGAACTGAACATTTGCCAATTGGGCTGAAAGATTCCGAATTTCATCTTTCAACTTCTGGACCAACTCCAACTCAGATGCACGATCCTACATGCGTAGGCAGGTTAGAAGCAATTCAACCAAAATGAAATTCATATTAATCTAACATGGTTGATGAGAAATGTAGGAAGGAAATCCCATGAACCTTTTGAAATGCTTCCATCTGACCATCTTTATATGGAAGAGATTCCAATTCCGTTTTAACATTTTCCACATCTTTTCTTCTAGCTTTGAGCTCACGCTCCACAGAAACAGCTTCTTCATGTTTTGACTTTAACTGATCAGTTTTCTCTCCAAGCTCCTTTTCACAATGGCTAATTTTTGTCTGCAGCTGCTTCAATTCTGTTTCAGCACACCCAACAGCAACTTTAGCATCCACTAGTTGATCCTCAAGGCACTTCTCCTCATTCCCACTGCTCTTTCCAGCTAGGACACCCTGCTCATGGTAATAATGACTTTCTCAAAACACATGGACTTAAAAATGATTGCAAGGAATAACAAGTTACATAATTACAAGATAAACAAAAATGATAATGCACGGTGATCTTAACCTGGTAGTCCTTTTCATGTTTTTCCAAATCCTTAGAAAGATCCTCAACTCTCTTTTTTAGATCAGCTGCCCCTTCTTCAGACTTTTTCACTGCACAGGCCCTCTCTTCTATGGACTGCTTCAGGTCTTCAATATTGCGAATCATCTAGCAAAATCAGATTTCAAATCAGGAACTCTAAGCATTAATGAGGGAAAATACAACTACGCAGAGGCCAGAGGGGTATATGTATAATAAAACATTTCGAACATAATTAAACTGCACTTGTTACATTTATGAAATCCTTCAGATCATTCAAAAGAAACAACAGGATTTGGTAGAATGACCAAATTACCTTTTCAGCATTCTCTTTCTCACCCTGGAGATTATCCTCCTTGTTATTGAGCGCTGATACTTCTCGAACAAGATCCTGAGACAGTGCATCTACATTTTTGGACAAAGTGTTTACTTCATCACCCATATGGGCTTCCTTTTCAGCGGTCAACTTTGAAACTTTTACCTCCATTTCCTGAATATCTGCTCTTGTCTTTTCTGTGTCATTATCAATTTCAGTAATCTTTGCCTTGAATTGATCCACCTCACCAACTGCGTTGTCTCTAATCCTCTCCGCTTGAACGTATTCATAAGCAATACAAAACCTTTTAAGTCGGTCCAACTCAGCATTCCCGTTGGCCCATTGCATGTACTGCAATCTTTCTTTTCTTAACTTTTCCAAAGCAGGCAGTATTTCTTGGTCAAGAAGCTTGTTAATCTCATCCACCTTGCTCTGCTTTTTCTCAAGTGTTTTTAGAGCAGAGTCTTTCTTAGTCTCATACATTCTCGTCCCAGCAGCCTCTTCAAGCATTGACAAGATTTCTGGGGGTTTCATGTTTAGAACCTTGGTGATGCGACCTTGCATTATAAGAAAATGTGGGTTATTAACATTCAGCTGAACTGAATGAAAAAGGTTCTGTACTTGACTCGGCTGCGCTAGTTTTCCATTTATCAGATATTTGTTCCTTCCACCAACCACAATCTGCAAGGAGTAAACAAACATAATTTTCACTTTATACAGAATTTAACCATACCCATTAATCCTGTAGTGAACATTATCACGGAAACAATTCAACTTCTAATTCATAAACACACTGAATCAAAATCTACGCAACCAGTCGATGGGCTACTTTTTAACATAAAACCCACTTGTTCTAGCACTGGAAACAGCAGTGTTAACCAATGACCCTAAAATTCTAATTATTCAAGAATCTGAAACATAATCATAAAGAAGAAAGAAAGAGGGAAAAACATCACTGCACATTACGTACCTGTCGAGTCACAGTAATCTCTGAATGGTCCTCATAGCCTAGAGGGCTCCGGCTTCTATCTGAATTATCAAAGACAATGGAGACAGTAGCCTTGGTAATTCCAGCTTGACCTTGCTTGTACACGAGCTCCTGAAGATTCGAAGCACGAACCTGCTGCAAATTGGTAATTCCCAAAACGAAGCAAATGGAGTCCAGTATGTTGGATTTGCCAGAACCATTTAGACCCGTTATCGCGTTGAAAAACGGATCGAAACCAGGGACCACAGTCCTCGTCGCGTAAGATTTGAACCCCTCCAAACATACCTCCTTAATGTACATCGTTCCTCAGTTGCAGTAACTCAGAAACCCTAGAAACCCAGAGATTCAGGAGAGGGTTTCAGAGCGGCGAAACCAGGAAACTGATGAAATTAAACGGTGCCGGAGATCGAAACCGAGAAGATGGAGAGAAGAAATGTGGGGGAATCGGTATTTTGGAATGGAGCGTTCTCAGATACAGTTTTCGGGTTTTACTGTGAAGAAGGAGCTCTAGACCCAGAGGCGGGAAAATGGTTTTGTGCGAATGAAATAAAAAATTTCGAATTTCTAAGTATTGTCGAGAGGAACGCAAGGGCCATGGGCCGGGCTTGGTTAAGGGCTAAGGGCCTAAGGCTACCGGTCATCAACACAAAACAGTCTTGCACGGGCCGGCCTTCTAGGATTAAGAAACTGACTTTCAACTTTAAATTCAGTGTAGACTTATTATTTAGTGTAGTTATTACGGTTTTTTATTTTTATTTTAAATTTTAAATTTTAAATAATTAAAATTAAAAATTAAAAATATTAATTTGTTCAATATAAAATTTTAAAATAAATACTTAAAATTTTAAATTTAATAAATTTATAAAATGAATTAAATTTTTAATGTATACGTTAAACTCGAACCCTTATTACCCAACGCAAATCTTACTCAACAAACAACAATTCTTGTTAAAAGCTATTATTTATTATTTTCAATTATTAAAACTAAAATAAAAGTACTGGAATTCAACTAATTAAATACTTTAGAATTATTTTGATAATGAAATTTAGAATTATTTTGATTTGTCAACAAAGAATGAAACAATCAATTCGTTGGGTATGGGTATCATTTTTAATGTAAATATTCACCCAAAAAAAAAAATGGAGAAGAATGAAACTTGAAAGAGAGACGGGTATTTTTATTTCAAGAAATGTTGGCACTATTTTGAATATACAATTTAAATCTTGTGTATATATAAATTTGTGTATATATACACATATGTCAATACTGAAATTAATTAATAAACATTCATTCACTCATAGAAAAATAATAAGTATTTAAACAACTTTAAAAAGAATATTACAGGAAAAAAGACATAGATCAAACTTTACATTATCTACCAAAAATAAAAATAAAAATAAAAAACCCTTCAAACACCAATTCCCTCCAAAGTCCCCCTCCCAGAATCCCGTGCTTGGGCCGGCAATACCACATTGTCGTAGAGAAGCCCCGCAGCTGCAGCGCCGATCAAGGGTCCCACCCAATAAACCGCTTGGTTCTTGAAACTACCCCCGACGACTGCAGCCCCAAAGGCAGACGCCGGATTCATCGACCCTCCAGAGAACGGCCCCGAAGCCAACACCAAGGCGCCCGCCATCATCCCGATCGTTAAAGGCCCAATGGCTCCCGGAGACCCTCGCTCACTGGCGGCATAAACAGTGTACACCAGAGCGAATGTCAGAACTCCCTCCACTAAAGATGCTCCAAATCCCGTCATTTCATTCGCAATTGCATAGGTCGGAAAATGCTACAAAATTTACAGAGAAATCAAGTTAGATTCATCTTGAATTCTTGATCGAAAGAATTAATTACATAGAAATCGGCGATCTGTGCCCTGTCATTTCCTTTACCTGTGCAACGGTAGTGACTTTCAGGAGAAGGCAAGCCATAACAGAGGCGAACATCTGAGAAATCCAGTAAAACAGAGCGGTCGGGACACTGATCCGGCCGCAGACTGCCATCCCGAAGGTGACAGCCGGATTCACATGTCCACCAGAGATGTTTGCGGCGACATACACAGCGGAGGAGAGCGCAAAAGTGTTTGCAACCGCTACAATCACTAGACTCGATGGATCTGTAGCCGCATCTGACATTAATTTCCCTGCCAAAATTTCAAGAATTCAAAATCAGATCCAAATTTTGAGAAGAAACAGAAGATCCCTAATCTTACAAAAATCTTACTCGAAGCCATGGCGGATCCAATAACTGAGAAAACATAAAAGAAAGTAGAAATGAACTCTGCGAGGTACGATCTTAGAGCGATGGGAGTAATAGATGGGCGGAAACGCTCAATGAACATCGCCGGAGCCATTTTTCCGGTGAGCATTGAAGGAACAGAGTGTTCGGATATTGGGATGGAGGAGAGGGAATGTGTTTTTATATATGGAGGGAGGAAGAAAGGTTGCAACCTTTGACGGTGGCTTGGAACTCAAAATTAACCGCCACGAGGACACGTGGAGGATCCGGATTGGAGTTGTGAGGGGGTGTTTTGCGGTTTTATTTATACCGTTATATTGTTTTGTGTAATTGCACAAATAACCCTCAAATTATGGAAATTGCACATACAGTGTAGACCAATCTGACGGGTTTGTATTTTCTTTACTTTTTGACTTTTGCCCTTCTTTTATTTTATTTTTTTTCTCTTCATTTTCTTTGTTTGATTCCATGCTCAAGATACTGATTCTGTTTCTTTCAAATTTTCAGCAGTAAAGATTTTATAAGTTTAGTATTTTCTTCATGTCTTGACTTTTGTTGTATTTTAAAATTAATATTTAATTAAAAAATAATAATTGTACTCGATTTAAACCTTGATTGAACCGAGTGTAAATTTAAATTATTTTTTAAAAAAATAAAAGAAACCAATAAAAAGATGAGTGGTTGTGCACTCATGTCTATGCTGATTGCCAATAGCACTTCTCATCTAGTTATTGCTTAGATTCAAACATCTTATTTAATCATTGTTATCAAATTTGGACTAGGTCATTTCTAATCAAAACCAGCTGACAATCTTCCTTGATTGCTCAATGTTATGAAATTAAAGAGGGTGTCACTAGCACTCATCCCTCATCTCCCCTCTATGATTTTTCCTCCGTTTTTTTTTTTTTTTTTTTTTTT
>BPVZ01000048.1:1057173-1072499 GCA_020521535.1 Rubroshorea leprosula
TGACGTCACCCGTTAGATAATGATCGATTTGACCAAATCGATACTTTGGGGGTGTCATTTGTCCCTGCTTTTTTTTGAGGGGTGGATCCGTCCCTACCCATATTTGTCAGGGGCTGATTTGAGGGTTCTGCCATAAAAAAAAACTTTTTTAATACTAATTTCTTACTTTAAAAGATTTGAACTTGATATCTTAAAATAAACTGAGTTCTTTATAAAAAAAATTAAATTTTTTTATTTAAATCAATAAATTATTATTAATTTTTTTAAATATTAATATCAAAAACTTTAAAATTAATTCATAAAACTCTACTTATTTTCTAAAGTTTAACCCTTCAGTTGATACCTGAGAAGGCCTGTGGAGATGTGCATTAAATGAGTATGGAATAATGGAACTACCACTACCACGCCAACTGTTATAAGAATTTGTATTATAAGAATTTGTATTACATTAATAAATGCGTTTCCCGTTCTTTTTTTATTTTTTTTTTATTTTTAAATATATTATAATTATTTTCGAGATAATTGAGAATGAAAAAAAGGGCTTTTATGGGACTCAAATTAAAAAAAAAAAAATTTATGAGACTCAAACCGTAAGGTGAATAACCTTAATCCAAGTTCTACTGCCCCTACCGAACCGAAGCGAACCGTTGTTTCCCGTTTTCTTTTTAATCTACACTTTCTATTGGTGGGATTTTGCTTCCAAAATCTGTCTTACCAAGGACGTGCCGTGGGCAGATGCACCAACTTTTCTTAGTGGAAGCCTCGCCTACGGTAACCTGCTTTTCAAAGGGTAATTTAGTCATCTCACTGGCTCCCCAACAGTATTTACGGCGACTAAACGCAATGATCCAGCGTAAACGCGGACATAACCGGAAATTCACACCTTTAAATTATTATTATTCTCCGCCTTAAGAATCCCGTTGCACTCAAACGATGGAGAAGGCAAGGAGCAGAAGCTTTTCTGTTTCTTTAAGAAATCTGAAAGAAAACCAGAGAAGATTTTCTCTTCAGAGAGAAAAAAACTCACAGTAAATTGCTGATCTCAGCCAGACATAAGGTATAATTCTCTTCAGTTTCTGTGTGTTAATGTCCTTTTCACGTCAAAGTTTGTAGCTTTCTCTGAATTTCGGGCTCGAACTTCGATATATACTAATTTGGAGTTCACTATGGATTTTCCTGGGAAACATGGGGAAAGAAATTTGGAAGTTGGGTGTTTGCTCAAAGGTCGAATTTTTTATGGAGGAATCTTGGGTTCTGTTTTTCTTTGTGAATTTTGTGCTCATGTCTCTGGAGTTTTTTTTTTTTGTTGTTTTTCTGAGTAGATTGTGTTCATTTAAAGTATTGATTGAAGCTGCTTTCAGTTACTGTTTGAATTCCTCAATCCATAGGTTTTGCAGATTGTATCTTCTCTTCAGTGAGAAGAACAGAATTTTTTCATCTTTTTCCTTAGTTTCGTGATTTCAGTGTTACCCTTTGAAATATGTGTTGAATTTTGACTTGAGTAAATTATAATTTCAAGGAGTTCCTTGAGTCAATTTTCTGGCAATTTTGGAGGTAGATTTTATTTAGAAATACTTGGTTACTGTTAATTTTAGAATCTGGGGATTAGAGTCTCACATGATTTCTCTATCAGTTTTCCAGATTTCTAGGATCTTTTAGGGGAAGCTGGGACTTTTCTTCCTCTTTTTCGAGAGAGAGAGGATTACTACATGGGTTCAATTTCTGAAACGGCAGCTGAAATGGGTTACAGCAAGCCTCTCGGAATTCAGTTCTTAGAATGCATAAGGAGACGTAAACTTTCCTATAAGTCCTACCAAGCCATTGTCTTGATTGTAACATTTTTGGCTTATACCAGCTACCATGCTGCAAGGAAAGCCACCAGCATTGTTAAGAGTACTCTTGATCCTGAAGCATCAGATATAGGAACAGGGTTGAAGTTCCCATTTAGGATAAGTTATGTTCATGAGCCAGCTGAAAACAAAAAATTCTCTTGGGTGCTCAAAGATGGTTGGGCACCATTTAATGGATCTGATGGGACGGCCCTGCTTGGTGATCTAGACCTGGCTTTCCTATCAGTCTACGCTGTGGGAATGTACTTTTCTGGTCACTTGGGTGATAGACTGAATTTAAGAATCTTTTTAACAGTGGGAATGTTAGGAACTGGTTTGTTTACCTCATTTTTTGGTGTTGGTTACTGGGCAAACATTCACAGCTTCTACTATTACTTGATCGTTCAAATGCTTGCTGGTTTATTTCAATCAACTGGATGGCCTTCAGTCGTTGCAGTTGTTGGTAACTGGTTTGGAAAGAAAAAGAGAGGCCTGATCATGGGCATATGGAATGCTCACACATCTGTAGGGAACATTACTGGTTCTCTGGTTGCTTCAGCAATGTTGAGCTATGGATGGGGTTGGTCGTTTGTTGTTCCTGGTCTCATTGTTGTTTTCATTGGAGTGGTGGTTTTTCTCTTACTACCTGTTAGTCCTGACTCTGTTGGTGTTGATAAAGAAGAAGATGAATTGCATTTTACCAAGAAAAGTGGAGATGAAGAAGTAACTGAACCTCTATTAAGGTCAGATCCTGAGCATGAAGAAAAAGCTGTGGGGTTCATAGAAGCATGGAAAATCCCTGGGGTGGCTACATTTGCTTTATGCCTCTTCTTTGTTAAGTTGGTTGCTTACACATTTCTCTATTGGCTCCCATTTTACATTGCCCATACAGGTATTTGGATTTTGGAATTTTTATAATTCTCATTCTACTTGTTATGTTAGATTCGTTTAGGATTTTGCTTTGTCAACTCTCAATAGAAGACTTCTTGCTTTGATCTACCATATTTTCTGTCCCAACTGAAGTGTAGATCTCATAATTGTTTGTCAAAAGATTTTCTTAATTTGTAGTCCTCAAAACATGCTAAATTCCTGGATTATAAAATAATCTTGGCTTAGCTGACACTGTAACATCATTGGGTAATCCTCTCTCATATTCCTTCATCTTGCAGCCATTGAGGGGAAGTATCTATCCAGTAAGGCAGCTGGAAACCTGTCAACATTGTTTGACGTTGGAGGTGTGGTAGGAGGGATCTTAGCTGGCCACATTTCTGATAGCCTAGATGCTAGAGCTATAACTGCGGCAAGTTTCACGTATTGTGCTATCCCTGCTCTCTTTTTCTATCGTTGCTATGGGCATGTTTCCCTGGCATTAAACATTGCCCTCATGTTCATTACTGGAATGTTTGTCAATGGGCCTTATGCTCTCATAACAACTGCTGTCTCGGCTGACCTGGGAACACACAGTTCATTAGAAGGGAACTCAAGGGCATTAGCGACTGTGACAGCTATCATAGATGGAACAGGTTCTGTAGGGGCTGCAATTGGACCAGTATTAACAGGTTACATTTCTGAGAAGAGCTGGAGTGCAGTTTTTACCATGCTGATGGCCGCAGCCCTAATTGCAGGGCTGCTGCTAACTAGACTTGTTGTGGCCGAGGTGGCTGCAAAGATTTCTGAATCAAGGTCACAAGGAGGGTCAATATCAAGATCTTCAGAACCAGATGTGTGATACTTTAGGGGGAGCAATTGCTATTGTATTTATATCTAAGATGTGTTATTTTCTAATGTCTTTCTTAGCTCTAGTTGTAAAATGAAGAGGAGAAGACCCTTTGATTATGGCTAGAGCAGGAGATGATGCCTTTTACCCTTCTGCATCTAACTTTGATGCATAGAGGATGGCTATTCTCTTTTTCTGCTTGGTGTTATATGAATGGGGAAAAGTTGTCAAAAGGGGAAAATTGTAAAAGGAAACAAGGAGGATGGGAAAGATGCTCCATGCCCATCTTTATGTACATTCTTGTAATTTGAATGAAGCACCACCATCAAATTATCCTGTACGTATGAAAAAGAAAATATATGGCCCTGTATCTTTTTATTAGGCAAAAAAATCTGGATTATTGAAGAACGAATTGTTTGTCTTGGATTCGAAGAAAAGAGACCACGGGGACTTTGTCCATAATGAATGTGTGTCATGGTCAGTAAAGGTGGGCGTCTATGTTTTACCCAAAAAAAAAACAAAAGGTGAGGGTCTGTATATAGAGTTTTGTACGATATGTGCAAATGCAAATTCACACGCAAAGAGGGAAAAGCAAAGGTGGAGAATAACCTAAGTTTGGTCTCTTATATCTATATATGCACTTACCATCACTTGTGCATCCCACCGGTTGCCATCAAAGATGCAAACAATGCTGGCCCCTTTCATAGCAACTAAAAACGTAGGCCATGTATCATTTTGGCTATCAGGGAATGGGATTGGTGTGCCCAACAAAATTCACTTAAAATAAAACTATAAAAAAAATGTTCAGCTATTTCTTGGCTGTTAGCGAGGTAGGCCATTTACATCAAAAAGAAAAAAAAAGGGGCCATTTACGCAATAATTATAAGCTTAACACATAAGTTTTCTACAATCCAAATGGCATTGACAATCAAAGATGATTCACATGATTAATGAGGTTCTTGTGAGATCATGAGCAGGCCTTACTAATTGTAAGGTTGTGGTGTTTGTGGGGCTGCAAAATATCATTTTGTTTAGTCTTATGCCCTTATCGAAATATTATCACATTATGATTTCAATCAACTTTAGTCAATAAAATGAAAAATTTGTCAGCTCATCACGCTTGAGGTAAAAAAAAATTTTAAATAAGTTTTGTTTTAGTCCATTTTTAATAATTTTCTCATTTTTCTTCTTTTACAAATTCACTACATGAAAGATTTTTAAGAAAAATGGCAAATAATTTTCTTAAATAATAATTAAATTTTATCGAATTAAAACTACTCACATAAATTATACATGAAAAATTCAATTACCATTCTTATGTTACATAAAATATAATTTAAAATATCAAATTGGACAACTAATTCATAGTGTAGTATTAATGAAAAAAATTGTTTTGGGTGGAGGGGTCTTTTCATCATTTCTTTTATATGCATTGGATCTAACCATATTAAAGGTTTATCATACACATGTAAATAGTAGAAATTAATTATTTAAAAAAGAACCCACAGTAAAGCAATGATTGTTTGTTATTTTTTATCCTTTAAACTTTAAAGAATAAAGTTTTACTTGGGGTTGTAATTTAAAGAATGAGAATTAACTAAGAGAAAAAATGGAGAGGAGGAATATAGATTTGGACTACAAAGGTTAGTGTTTTGTCAGCCACTAATTAAAGGAAAATGTCATCTAGCCTAATTGATTAATATTATTTTTTTGGCCAATTACCTAACCTAATTGATTAATTAATTATTTTTTGATGTGCAATTAATTAATTTAAAATTCATCCATTAATTAAAAGTTAATTAATCAATCAAGTGCTAAATTTCGTATGGACCACATATTTTGACCCTGAACCCAGAATTTTGTCAAAACCATCAGTGGAGGTGGGTTCCAATTCAAAAATCAACTACAATTAAAAACCACGCTTGGCGTTTGTGTTTAAAACATTGGCTTAAAAGGCGACATGGTAGACCATATATTAAGGCTCCGTTTTGGCTAAACTTACACCACAAAAATAGTTTAAACTATTAAGAGATAAAATCATGACTTAAAAATTAAGACCATCTTATTTTCTTTTTATTATTATGATTATTATTATTTAAACTGTTCGGGTGTCTCTATTATTAACTTTTCTAATAAGAAAAATAATTTTTGTATAATTTTTTTATTTTATTTTTTTTTACAACTTAACATGTCATTAAAATGATTGATTTTTTTAATTCATGTGAAATCCATAATATTAAATACATATACTCATTTAATGACATGTAAAAATTGTATAAAAATATTGTCTCTATAACTATAACACCACCCTTCTAATAACTAATAAATATAACTCAATCTTTAAAGTGTATCACTATCAAATTACAAGGAATTACACTTCCTTTAATGCTTTTAGTTATCCTACTTCTTTAATTTTATATAAATTAATTTAATAATTTGCTATAATAAATAAATAATAATTAAAATTTTTTTATCTAAATAAAAATACTCAATAAAAAAATATAAAATTTTTATTACTATTAATTTACCATATAAAATTATTTAATTAAATTTTATGTAAAAATCAAATTATAATAATTAAATCCTACTAGAGTGTGTTTAAATTATAATAAGAACCATACCATAGTGTGAGGTACAAGTAACAACTTCGAGGTCATGAGCTCTCAACCTTATCACTACACCTAGACCTCTCGTTGGATATAAGAACAATTTTGACAAAACATACATGAATAAAAAAATTACAAAAGATGAATTAGTAGTAATCTATCTCTTTATCAAATGAATAAAAAAAGCCCCTAATCAGATAAAATTGAATGTTATGAATAAAAAAATTACAAAAGATAAATTAGTAGTAATCTATCTCTTTAATCTTTATCAAATGAATAAAAAAAGCTCTCAATCACATTAAATGAATGTTATGAATAAAAAAATAACAAAAGATAAATTAGTAGTAATCTATCTCTTTATCAAATGAATAAAAAAAAGCTCCTAATCAGATAAAAATGAATGTCTTTAGTCCATTAATTAATTATGTTTGCATTGTGGGAAATGAAGAGAGGGAGGGGAGGAAAAAACAATATGTTTATTGAGGAAAAAATGCCAATAAGCTGTTGATTGGGCTTGGGCCTCAAAATACCTGTCTATTGGAGATTATAGCTGGCTAGCTGGATCTACTTGAAGGCCCAATAGCCTAGGGCAATTGGGTAAAGATACTTCCACCTTGAAAGGGCCAACCAGCCAACAACAGAACAAGCCTACCCAAATCTACTAAACCAACAAGCTGCTAATTGCAGCATCACTGCATCAGATAGAGAGGGAGTGAGAATAGAAAGCATTGATATGGAGTCAACTCAGTCAAGGTAGGTTTAAAATCCCATATTGCCAAGCATTTAACTCTCAATTTTTATTTTTTTTTTTAAAAGAAACATATAAGATTGGCCAATCCTCACACAGCATCACAGAAATCGAACGTTTTTATTGGCCAATCCTCATACAGCATCACAGAAAATTAATGCTATCTCATGAGGTATGGTCCTTGTGGCACCATTGGTAAAATTATGCAGTATTTCTACTCCCTTGTGACAAGAAATACTTTCTAGATGTGGCAACCATTACATGCCTTCTTGAAGCATTTGTAGTCATGAGAATATATATATATATATATATATGTATGTATGTAAGCATAATATTTTGTGCAGTTGGATTGATAAAGCAGTATGGTGAAACTAAGTCACGTTACATTATATTTATATTTCTGTAATTTTTGTTTTTCATTTGGCAAATAATGTTTTGCAGGGTACATTTCTACCGTTGGTTATTCCAGCAACAATATTCCAAGCAGGCCTTTGGTCAATCTGGTTAACTGTTGTATGTTGCCTAAAGGTATATGAAACTGATTTAGGTTTGAAGGGATTTAAATTGCTTGTGACATATCATGACATTGGTTGAGCATATTGTACAGATGTTTCAAGCTTTGGCTAGAGATCGACTTGAGCGTTTGAATGCATCCCCATCTGCTACACCATGGGCATATTTTCGTGTATTTTCAGTGTTATTGTTGGTTCTCTCTGTTGACGTATTCTGGTATTGCTTACCATCCTATCCTTTGTAGTTTGTGAAATTCATTTGTAGTCATTCATTTTCATAATTTTCAGAGTGGAATAGCATTTTAGAAGCTAACAGTTTTAGATTTCTTCTCATGTGCAGAATGGTAACTAGAAAACTGATCTTTCAGCAATGGTAATTGAATTTGTCTAAAATAGAAACCTGACTTAGGGCTGTCATATAGCAACCAGGACTAGCTGGCTAAGAAGAGAGCATGCGAAACATATGAATATAGGCTATAGTCTACTGAGTTCATCCTCCACACTTATGAGTTGGGTAGTTGATTTTAATCACTTTCCTACAATCAAAATAAAAGGGGAAGGGTGAGGAACTGGGGTTGGGGGTGGTGGGCAGCAGAGGATAGGATATGCTATTGGACCTATGACTGGTGTGATGAATCAGCTGGCAAATACCCATTTCCATTTATAAAGCATTTGCTTAGGTTTTTACCTCAGAGGCTTGATACAATTGTCACTTCATAATTTTTATCACTTTATTTACTCAGATATTAACTTAATTACCACCAACATATGGTGCATTTCCTTCAAGAGTATGGTATGTTTATCTAAGAGGAAAATTATTGTCTCTAACATAGAAAGATGGTCTTCTGAATGGTGGAGAACATGACCCAAGTATTTTATGCTCTTTTATATGTGTAAATATGAGGAGCGAGAGCATTATGAGTTTCTTCTCTTCTGAAGGCTACTTTCTTCTTATCTTCTTACTGGCATGGAAATACTTTATGTGTTTGAAAAAGATCATAAAAACTAGTAATGCTCATGTTTCTTTCTTTGTTGTGTTTAGGATAAGGCTATGTCTCATGATGCATAGAACACTTGGTTCATCTTTGTGTCTCCTGCTACTCTTTGAGCCTTTCAGTATTGCTTTTGAGACAATGCAGGTAATATTGATGATGAATATTACTTAGCCTCTTTTCCAATAAATAGGCCAGTTGGCTGTTGCTCTGTAGTATTATACAATAAATATTAGAACCTAGGTCTGATAAGGCCATTTGTTATGCTAAATATCTCTGTAGGCTATTCTGGTTCATGGGTTTCAGCTGCTTGATATTTGGATCCACCATTCAGGAATTAACAACAGAAGTTGCCATAGATCAAAGATTTTTGATTTGTCAGCAGCAGGTATTTCTCATTATTACATTGATGTATGGATGTGATAAGTTAGCTATTAAATGGTTTTTTTGATCTCAGATTCTTGTAATTGGAATGGATATTGCACTGTATCTTCTCTGAACCAAAGAACTTGATTGTTTTCTGTTGTTTTGCTGTTTATAGTATTATCATGTTATTACCATTATAGATAATATTCAGTGTTTTGCATCATTTTAAAGGTTAGGTTGTTAGACACTGCAAATGCATCTTTATTTCCTGCATGTATGATGCCTTCAATGATTGCTAAGTTGGTGTCACCACATATTTATTTCCTGTGTGCATGATTCATTCAATGATTGTTAAATTGGTGTGACCGTGTCCAATGTCAGAGATGGTAGTTTTAATAGCTTTATTGCTCACTTTTCTTATTTGTCTGTGCTTCTTGTTTAATTGTGAACACTTGTAGGCTATTATCATTGTTAAGATAAGTTTTATTTCCTCAATAATATAGGTTTGATAGGATTCTTGAAGTCCTTTGATTTTATTTTATTTACATTTTTAAAGTTTCTCTGTTTGTGTGTGTGTGTGTGTGTTTTTAAATTCTGGCTTGAGGTTTAGATTGTTGTAAATTTTTCATGTTATGATTTGCTTTATTCTGGCTCTTTCTTTTTTCTGCTTTCTCCTAACTCATTGCTGATGCTCCTTTCTTCTGTACTGTATGTGTGAAGTATGTAGGCATTTGGGGTGTAGTTGTCAGTTTATTCAGCGTGCTTGTTGTAGATCTATTGTGTTTCTCTTTTCTTCTGATAGAGTCTGACCACAGGTTCAGTTGGTGAATGGAAAGGCATTCTCATTCGGAATTTGGGTTTCATTTTGGACATGGCAACCCTGTTAATGGCACTTGGCCACTACTTGCATATTTGGTGGCTTCATGGCATGGCATTCCATCTCATTGATGCAGTTCTTTTCCTGAATATTCGTGTAAATATTTGTGTAAATATTCCCTTCAACTATTAAAATATTAGTGACAGTCTATTTGTTAATCTTGAGATCCCATTGCATGTTCTTAGAGTATATAAATATGTGGTTTTCCTGTGCAGGCTTTGTTAAGTGCAATAGTGAAGCGTATAAAGGGTTTTATCAAATTGAGAAGGGCTTTAGGCACCCTTCATGCAGCACTTCCTGATGCAACGTTTGAAGAGATACAGGCTTATGATGATGAGTGTGCTATATGTCGGGTATGCTTTGTTTTTGTTTGCCTTTTTGGTTTTTCCATGAACCCTGAAACTCATTGGATTGGGCAATGACAGGAACCCATGGCCAAGGCTAAAAAGCTCCATTGCAACCACCTGTTCCATCTTGCATGCTTGAGATCTTGGTATGATTCTTTGATAGAACTAAACTGAGTTTTTGTATTCAGAAGTTGGTAAGTCTTAATATAGTGCTGGATAACATGTCAGGTTGGATCAAGGTTTAAATGAAGTTTATTCATGTCCAACATGTCGAAAGCCACTTTTTCTGGGCAGACCTGAAAATGAAACAAACATTCACACTGGAGAAGTGTTAAGTGATGAGCAGCTCGCTCGTCAAATGGCGTTGGGATTTGATCAGCAAAATGCTTCTGGTCATACCCTACCTGCTGGAGTATTCTCAAATCAGATGCAGAATCCAGTAGAAGGCAGTCCTTGGAGGTTCATTTCCATGCTTTCAATTAGAGTAGTCGATTTAGCTAGGCTGTTTTCATGATCAACAGAAGATAGCAACACCATCTCCCCCCCCCCCCCCCTCTTTTCAAATCATGCCTCACATGTCTCAAGGTGCAAAATTGTGACCTCCAATTTGGGGTCTCAAGTTCTTATTGGTTGAGACACCTTTAGGGTATCTTTTTAGTTAGTCTCGAAATATCTTTATGCAGCATTTATTTGAATAATATCTTTCACGAGGAATTTGCATTGAAAACTATAAGGGTTATGCTTATATTATGATTAGAGAAAAGTGAAAATTAGGATGTCCTGCAATTTAAAATGCCAAGATGCCTAATGAAAATTTTTAAATACCTTTAATAAATCTTTCTTATATGTTGATTCATTAGGGGTGTTTAAATAATTTCATAGGGAGTCCTAGCACTTTAATTGCTAGGACGTCTTGATTTTCTGCAATCCCTTATGATTATTATTAGAAATTGTTTTGTTTTAATTTATATGGTGCTTAAGTGAATGAGAGGATGCAAAAGAGGTTGGTTTCATGGTGTGGTGTGGGGAGGCATAGCATGATGTGTATACCAACCCTTTTTGCTGATTCCCTGGCATCTTTGGTCTACAAATATATCCTACATATCTTAATTGTTAATAGAAACTGCTTTTCTACTGTTTGTAGAAAGTAGATATCTTCTGCTTAATCCCATAAGTTGATGATCTTGGAAGAGAGAAGCAAGGCAATAAAAGTGACTGAAATTCAAATATAAACCCAAACTAGCAATTAAACTATTCTAGAATTGTTGTTTTAAAAAGAAAAATGCAAATACTTAATTATCTGCAGTGTTGTAGCTTATTTTCTTAGATATCTTATTCCTTTTTCTCTGTTTGCGCTGTAGGAGTGCAGGATTGGAATCAAGTTGGTTGCATTCTTGGCCAAACCAAGGGGTTGATGGAGCTGGTCCTTCAACTGCTATCAGATCAGTTGGGTTAGGGAGAGTTCAGATGATGATGAGGCATCTTGCATCTGTTGGAGAAACTTATGCACAGACTGCTCTTGAAGATACGGCTTGGGGCCTGTGGCCAATGAATCAATCTCAGGCTGCACCATCTGGTTCATCAATTCCTCCAGCTGCTGGTGGAAGATATCCTGGAAATGTTGGTTTACATATGAGGACCGCCTCGCGGATGACAAATGACAATGTGGCAAACATACTTGCTATGGCTGAGACTGTAAGAGAGGTTTTGCCACACATCCCAGATGAGATAATTTTTGAGGTATGGGTGGGAGTTAATGATGATTCTAGGGATTGATGATTCATTTTGTGAGGTCCACTTTTCTTTTAATTGCTAGAAAAGGGGAAACTCCAATTTGGGAATACTAAGTTTGTCTACCGATTGATATTTGCAGGATTTGCAGCGGACAAATTCAGTTGCTGTGACTGTGAATAATCTTCTGCAAATGTGAGGATGTTTTCTGTTTTTCTTTCATCACATGCATCCAGTACAAGAAGAAGATCCTTGGTATTCTACTTACATAGAATTTCAAGGTAATGCTGAAAGCAGAGGTTATTGGATTACAACAGAGACAGGTCCTTTCTTTTTAAGTGTTTTTGTTTCTTCAACTATCCCAGAATGTTCATTCTGTATATAAAGGAAGCTGGCCAAATCACAATCTCGCATGTAAGAAAGAAAAAATTCCAAAGGCAGTTACTGTTTCTTGTTTTCCTTTAATAATAAAGTTGCCAACTAGCCAAATATGCATATTCTGGTTGATCTTGCACCCTCACTTGAGAGTTGCTGCATCAGATGAGCTTACAGATCTATCGTGGTTGCCCTAACATGGTCTCACCAGTGCGTAATTAAGTAATTAACAATAAGTGAGTATATCTAGTCATAATATGCTTTTTGGAGCACCTCAGGGATGGACGAGTTGTGAAATCAGTCGGTATTTGTATATCAAAACTGTGTTTTTTGGTTGTATGGTTTAAAGTTTATTAGATTGTACAATTTAAACCATTGAATTAAGGGATAGCTCCAAATATCAAGGAGTTTGTCCAATGGTTCCTATCTAGCAATTTGGATGGTAAAACATAAAACTTTGTTATTTCATTTGAGTGCATGTGTTAGACGATTACTATTGTTCTTATCCCGAAACCGGAATCCACTCTGTACAATGCTCTCTAAAGGCTTCATTGAATGCATCTTTGTTTCAGAAGGGATTATGCATGGATATTTCATTATATTCTCTGTGTGATTGGAGCTAAACGTGAATATATAGGAAACATTCACATTGAAGTTGGGGATTCCTCTCCTTATGTTTTCAACTTTGAAGACAGATTTCAATTTAAATCGGAGAATTAGTGAACTGGCCAAAATATAAAATGCCAAGGAAGAAGAGACACCGGCATTGACCCGACCAAGAATGCCTAGCTTTAAGAAAGCATATGCTTGGTGTTCTACATCAGTTTGCAATCCCACTACATCGTCGCTCCGCAGCCTTTTTGGCTAGAAGCTCGGTAGCTGGTTTTATTAAATCTTTCCAAGACGGGACGACCTGTAGTCATATACAATTAATTCATTAATATATACGTATAATGACTAGAAGAACAAGCTAGCAACAAACAGGGAGTCCAGCATGAAACCAGACGACAAACACTATGAACTTTTTCATTGTAAACCCACAAGGAGAATGCTAAGTGCATTATGCTTTAATTTTTAAAAATAAATTGAAAAATAAAAATAAATAAAGCAGCAAATGGGGTGAGATGAAGTGCCTGTACACTTGGATCCACATTCCTTGAGATACAATCTATATTCTTTTCCTCCTTTTTTTTATTATTCTTTTTCACTTTTCCCTTGTGTTTTGTTGTTGTTCATGACTTTATTCCACGACAATTAATTGATTTCGAATTTCAAAGTCAAAATGTCTAGTTTTTTTTTTCTTTTTTTTTTTTTCACTTATTTCTTGATCCAACGTGTTCGATTTATATATATTTATGTATTTGAGAGTGTCTCTGGGAAAAGTTTAAGTGAAGGAGGCCACCATACACTTCATAAGTCTCATCACTCAATCACTTCACTCGCACCTTCTTCTGGACACCATCTTTTGTCAGTTGCATTACTTATTTACTTCGTTCTTCATTCTCCAAATTAAAGCATCTTCTTCTCTTGTGCATTATGTCCTCCAAATCTACTCTTGTAATCTTCTTCTTATGCCTCTGCTTGCATGCATGTAATGGACGACGCCATCTTAGGACCGCTGGCGAAGGTTCTAACACAATATCGCATTTTTCTACCACGGTTAGTGTTCTCTGATACTATTTTAGTTTTCCGTTCATGGGTTTGAATATAATTAACTACAAAGGAGTTTCAATATTTTTGGTCTTGTGTGCAGGTTTTGGAAAGTAGTCGTCAATTCCTGAAGAAGGATTCATCAGTTCATCAAGGAGGAAGCAACGAAGATGACACTGTTAATGAGCTTGAAGTTGAAGATCAATCCAAGTCTTCTGTTAAGGAATCGAAACTGCACGGTAGAAAAATGTCAGGTGTTGTTCCTATCAAGCCTCCTGCTTCAGTTTCCAGGAGTGTACCTGGCAAGAACCACAATGGACATCCCGGTTTCTTCTCCGATTACTCTAGGCCCAAAAGACATCCTCCTTGTCACAATTAAATTAATCTTGATTAATTATTTTTGTTCTTTTATCCACAAGTAATACGAAGTATATATTGAACTTGACTCTTCGGGTCAAGTGACTCTAGCCACGCTTGTAAAGTTCATATCTCCTTTCCCCAGGGCAACGGTTCGAGCTGACCCTATGACAAAATGTTCAAAAAAAAAAAAATACGAAGTATATTGAAGCCCATAGTTTTTTTGTTTTTTTGAACATGTTTACAAAGTTCAAATTTAAATTGTTATCCGAGAAAGGAGGAATGAAAGAATGTATTTTAACGTGATTTTATTGTTACTGGATTGGATCTGAAAATTAAGTGCAAAACCCATAATTTCTATTTGAATTTATTTTTGATTGAATTTCTATTTTAATCTAATTTGAAGTAGAGGCTTACCCAAAAAAGAAATCTAATTTGAAGTAGAATGCAATTCACACATTTGATAGGAGAAAAAAGAAAAGGAAAAAAAAGGAAAAAAAAAAAAGCCACCCCACTTTCTTCCCCGACCATTGCCAGGGTCGAAATGTTGACCTGTACTATCCACATTTCTCTCAAATTTTCTACTGTTTAAAAAGAAAAGAAAAGAAAAGAAAAACTAGATGTAATTCTATAATTTGGACTGTGTTGTGATATAAAATAAAAATAATTAGACGGAAAAATTGCCTCCAAAAACAAGAATCCACCCCTCTATCGATGGGCTCTTCGTGTAGTTACAGTTTTTCCACTAATGTAACCCAACAACACTTGCAGTATGTCGTGGCCCATTAATTTTTGAGCTGGATAATCCTGGACTGGTGATATCTGGCCCAATGACTAAACAAACCCAAACAAAAACAAACCTCCCGGATAGCATCTGGAATCCGATGCGTGCAGAGATCAGAGATTCATCACGTGGGGACCTCGGCTGGGGTCATATCTCAAGAACGCACGCTTCCCGATCCTATCCCCACGCTGTAATCGCAATAAAAGATTCTGCTTGTTCCAGTAATTCTCCACCACCAGCATGCCCATTTTAGTCATTTCAAAATCTTCAAATATGCGCCGAACCTGATAATTATAATTAGTAAAGTGTTTATCTTCATGAATATATTAAATATATATTTTTTATAAATTTAAATTAAAAAATAAAAATTAATATTTAATTTATTAATTATTTAATTAAATAAAAATATTATCATTTTTTTATTTTATTTGTTTA
>BPVZ01000048.1:1126796-1138629 GCA_020521535.1 Rubroshorea leprosula
AGAGGACCTATTCTTAAGTTGTGTCTTTTGAGAACAAGGTGAGGAATGAACAATCATTCTGACATGTCAATCTAACTATCATAAATCATAATGTAAAAGTGGCTAGGTGTTATGTATATCTCGCATGCAATCTATGGTGGGGTAAATTTTTGAAATTTTGGATAAAATGTGATGGGAGGAATAGATGAAACATAATGTATGTCAGTCACATGGATTGGTACTGTTGCCTAAATCATGTTATCTTTTTTATCAAACAAAATGAATTAAGCCCTATGTGTATATATATATGCATAACCTTCCCCATGTTCCGTTTTGACTTTTGCAAATCTAAGTGTTTAGGTTGATGCTAAGAAGCAAAAATCTAATTATAATAATTTAGCCATTAAAAAAAAAAAAAAAAACTCTAATTAGTAGAAATGAAGGAGATACAGGGGTCAACTTTCCACCTAGGATTCCTTGTTTTTAATTTTTTTAGTAGGATTCCTTGGTTTTAGTTGGACTGCCTCAATTTCTCTCTTTATATTGCTTTCATGCGTGAGATATGAGTGAGAAGAACGTGCACAAATAACTATGATGTATGTCCTCCTGACTGAACTCAGGTTAAGACACACCCCCTGTTGAACTAAATCTGTCTGGACGCAAGCCAAAAAAGAGAGCAAACTGTTCAATGCTCGACATCAGTATATAAAGGGAGCAAAACTTTTCAATGCTCAACACCTTTCCAGGACTTTTATCTGCAAAAGATTTTCGTTAAGTCTATACATATTATATATATAGCATCTGGTAGTCCATAGTCCGCAAACTTTTGCTGCGTCTTCTTCTGCCATCTATGAGCTAGCAGCTGAACTAGAACTGCGCCTTTGAGGTAAGTTCTGATATCTTAAGTTTTTAAGTTCTCAGTTGAGTGGATTTTTATAATCTAGCTTATACCTATCTAGCTTGCTGACATCAGAGAGTATTAGAAGATTTGGCGTTTGAAATCCTAATATATTTATGGAAGGACGATGTCATCTGTTTCAGTATTGAGGTCTCTCGATGCTTAATTTTATCATTCTTTGCAGGCTGAAAATGTTTTACCTTATACCATTGATCATCTCCTCCCCATTCTTCTTTTAAACATGGTTACATGATCAGTATGCATCTCCCTCAATTAATCTATATAATTATGGCTTCAATTCCTTATTTGTGATTTGATTTAAATACTGATGAAATTAAACTCTCGCATGCACTGTTGCTTCGCCAGCTTTATTCTGATTAAATGTTCTTGAGTGCCTTATACGCTTCAAAAGTAAGAACATAACATGCGTACATATATTCAATTGCCAAACTTTGCAGTAAAGCATTCATGCTCTCATTGGTCAATTCTTGTGTGTTGTTGCACATTCACCAAATTACATCAATGCAGTCTTCATTCGAAATATTTCGTACAAAAAATACAGTAGAAGTTAGCTAGCTTCAGAGCTCTCTGCTTTTACGCGATTATCTTTGTTTTCATCTTTAATTAGTACTTTTGTATCTCTTTATATGTAATAATCATGAGAATTACACATGGGGAGTTGATAAGAAGAGGGGACAAAATGAGAATTATTCCAACACTATTTCATTAACACGAAAATAAATCTTTTTACAAGCAAATACAATATATGCTTAAACTTCATTAATTCCTCATAAATTCATCCTCCTAAAAACAAGGTTTTTTTTTTCTTTTTTCTTTTTTTAAACATTTACACTAGAGAACTCCATTAATCTTCAACAGTTATATAATACTAATTTTATTATGTACAGAAATATAAATCATAATTTTTCCTCTCCTTGAAACAGATTAATTAATATTTATGTCATATAATCAGTTGATATTATATATAAGTTTAGGTGCTGTCACTTCCAAAGATCAATCTGTCCACCAGAGGTTGATGCCGTGGAGACATTTTCCGGCAGTCTGCAGAGAAGTGAACTTGTCTGCTCCAATGAATGAAACACGTTACTGCTTTCCTTAGAAACATCCTCTTGGCTGAGTTGAGATGCAACAAACTTATCCAAAACACGCCAATCCGTCATCTCATCCACCGCTTGCGCACTGCTGCCAGTACCATATATTGCATTCAAGTGTTCTTCCTGTGTAAGGGATGAAGACTGCAACGTGCTAGCATTGTTCATGTTGAGTCCGTGGGCAGCCATGGAGATGCAGCTTAGAGTGCCGGCGGGATGCAGCAGTTTTGGGCTCCCTAGGAGAGGAAGACGTAGGTAGTGCTCCTGGGGATGAATTTGGTACTGCAAATCCAGCTCTTTTTTGCAAGAGTAAGAGAGGTGGTGGTAACCCAAATTAGGGTTTGAGGATTGTTTCGGAGAGTCAACATCTGGCATGAAGGAGTACTGATCCTCGTACCAGCAGGGTGATTCGTACTCGTTCATTTTGCGCACTGTTGCCATTCTCTTCTTGAAAACCCTACACACCACCCATCCTTCCTCCTGCTTCAAGCAAGCAAAAGACTAACAAAAATGAGAATAATTGTTTCCTTTACCATGGAGACTGCATTGGGTAAATTTTTTACTATACCTTACTTAATATGAAAGGCTCTAATAACATGTAAAAACTAATTTGATTATAATTTTAAAATGTTAAAAGGCTATTGATCCGATTCAAACACTAGCTAGACTACTTAATTTGAAAGGCTCAAATATATACCACGTTAAGAATTGTTTTGCTTAAAAATTTGAACCCTTAGGTGAAGGCTTAAGAATATTATTAATTTTTTAAATTGATGAAAGACTTGCCTGGGGAGTTCCATTTTCATCTGTTTCAAGGCGGTATTCATGCATGATCCAGTCTGATTTTTGCCCATTGGGGGCTCGACCTTTGTAGAAGACTAGGGTTTTCCTCATCCCAATCAAGTCATGCTTAGAGTAAATGGCCTTGTCTCTTCCTGTTGCTTTCCAGAACCCAGCAGCAGTGGCTCTATTTGTGCGAGTACCGGTTGGATATTTCTTGTCTTTGTGGCTGAAGAAGTACCATTCATTTTGCTCGTCTGTTCCTATTCTACATATCTCTGTAATTCAAAATGTGCACAAGTAATTGATATTGATTTCCTTTCTATAAGTTGCAAAAATTTTCTGAAGTACTCAAGCCTGTATATATACCTTGAAGATCCCATGGCTCGATTTTATAAAGATCAACATCTTTAATGACATCGACTTCAATTCTTCTTGATGTAACCTTCTTCCTAAGGTAATAATCAACAAGTTCTTCGTCAGTGGGATGGAAGCGAAATCCCGGAGGAACTGTTGCAAATGTATTCATATTTTCACCCTGCAGTTTAGAGGTATTTTGAGTCCTACATCAGTGAATTAACCCATTTAGTGTCTAATTCAGCAATTGCACTACAAGATAAGATCATGAAATGCCATGATTGTGTCCAAGAAATTAAATAACTCCATGGATCATGGATTGGCATGATGGAAAATGATTAATTATATATTCAGTATTACTAGAGAGACAGTAATATATATTACTTTAAGGATATATAGTGTTCATTTCTAAAAAATTTAAGAGTTCCTATCTGCAAAATTACTTATTTCACTAAACACCCTCTAAAAAATACTAAAACATCCTTGCTCATTCTCATTGTCACATTACTTATATATTCTACTCATTTTTAATGGGTGCTTTTTAAAACAAAATAGTTTGAGTTTTTTTAACTCATAATTTTTTAGGAGCTAGGGAGAAATAAACACTTTCCCCTAATTACTTTTGTTATTAATTTGGTGTTTAGTACTTATAATTTGTCAACACATAATAATGAAAAAGTGGCTCATGTAATGAAAGAATTCAAGTGGTTCATACTTAAAAGAAAGGAAATCGCTTTGCTTAATTTCTTAATTTTGTTTCTTTTGAAACAAATAGGCGATCTTTTTAATTATATCACATGGTAAAATAAAAGTATTTGTGTATTTAATATATAATACCATGGATATAACTAAACATACATAAATTTGATGACTATTGTAATGATATAGTAATCAAATGTATTGTTAATTATGCACCCTTGATATGTTGAAAATAATGATACAAAAATCACATAAAAAACCTAGAGGGTGAACTGCAACTAATGTACATGTAATTGTGAGTCATACATATACTTTTTACTTGCATTTGATTGCAGTTATTTGTTGAAACTCTATATGATTTTGGGTACTTTAGTACTCCTTTTAATCAATACATATAAGGTATTGTAATTAAAATACTTGAGTTATATACACATAGAAACAAGAACTTAATAATTAGTTTTAACCTTGCAATTATCTAATAATAACTATGTAACCTAGCTTTTTTGATGATCAAGAAAGAAGCATAGATTGTTTGGAAGAGCTTAGAAGGGTGAAGAGGAAGCAGTTTAGGGTTAGTATAATACATAGTAACATCAATTAATGATGATAATTTATTCTAATAACAAATTGATAAAATTAATCCTTTAGATGAAAACCCTCTATTTATTATAAATAGTAGAAAAAACCAATTAATTAATGCTTATTGGTTTGTCTGCAAAACCATATGGTCCATTAGCATCAAAATGAATAATTAAACCCACATAATTAACACATAAAATTAATTACTATCACAGAGATATTAAGAGAGTAAGAAGGAAGCTCACAAATCAAGCAACCAGGATCTCAAGCTCCTTTTTAATCCACAGATCTGGGTTGATTGAATCTTTCCCCAAGAAGCAAAATCAATTTGACCTCTGTGCTAGCTCTAAACTTCAACTGATTCCGAAATTAGAAAAGAGCTGGGGAAGATCAAGTAGTAAAATAGTACATGCACCACCTTGGGAATTGAACTCAACTGTTTTCTTGTCGGATCGAATCCCGAGGAAGAAGGAGAAGAAGAAGAAGAAGAAGAAAGAAAGAAAGAAAGAAAGAAAGCGCACAAAAAGGAAAAGGCTTGGAGGAATTGGAAAATGAAGGAGTTCTGGGGTTAAATAAAAGAAATAAAAAGGGAAAGAAAGAAAGAAAGAGGAGAGAGAAAAACCCTAAGTAATGAACATCGAGTTAATTTATTTCATTATCATAAGGTTTCATTTTCTTGGGCTGAATTGGTGCAAAAGCTTAGGGCAGGAAAAAAGGGTGGCGCTAGTTCTAACCGCAACTGATAGCGAGTTAGCGACTGTCCCAAGAGAGAGAAATTTTAGGAAAATATTTTCTGTTTGGGTGAAGGGAAAATATTAGATGGTGGAGGTGAGGAAAGTAACAGCACAGACCAATCCAAAACGTACGAACGATGGAGACGGAGTTGTGACGTAATGGAACAGCCACCACCAGCCAAAAACTGGAATGGTGGCTTCTACAGTGAGCCCTAACTCCATTCCTAGTCCCTACCATTTCTTTGCTTCTCATGTCTTAATTGTAGTAATAAAATCACAATCACATGGTCTGTGGGTTGACCTTTTTCGTTTAATTGATTGCTCCTTTTGGTTCTGGAACTGTATCTCTATCTTACCTTGATTTGGCTAATCAGGCTAGGTTTTTCCTTTATCTGTATCTTATCAAGCTAGTTTATTTATTTGTAAAGCGGCTACATTTGAGACTTAATCAGAACTATACTTCATTTTTGGAGTATTCATTTTACTCCTTAATAATATTTATTCTATTCAGATTTGCCGATAAAAAAAAAAGTTTGTTTTTCTTTTTATTATTTTCGTGATTAAATTATCTTTAAATCATCTTGTTTGCATCTTTTTAAATTAATTTCTCTTTTATTCAGTAAAAAACAATTTATTTACGTTGGAATTATTTTTTTATTAATTTTTTAAAAAATTAAATTTTAATCAATAAAATAGAAAACAAACCCCATTATCAATTAATTTATAACTATTTAAATGACTAATCACGCTAAGTGCAAGGTCTTTTGTCTCCACTTTAATTATATTTTGATTTGGGCACGACCAATGTATACCATCGCCCTATCACTAATTAGCCATTAGTCTTTTTTTTTTTTTTTTTTTTAACAACAAAAAGTAACGCTTTTATTTTATTGATATTAGTGCAACATCAAAATAGAATATCAAGTAAGTTATTTTTATTTTCATTTTTTTAGATTTGATGACTGAACTATGTATGTATATGTGTGTATTATTTATTTTAAAATTCAAATTTAAAACTAAATTAAAGCTTTAAATTGTTACACGTCAGAGTTTTATTCAACTAAACATTTGTTCGTTTAAATGAGAAAGTGCGCTAATATTTGAGAAGGTTCTTGAGAGGGACGGCCCATTCACCACAATAATTTTAGGCCAAAACTACCCATCACTCATAATCCCACCATTCGTATCATGATCTATAAGATACAATATAACGTGTCGGTTTTAATTATGCCCGTGCCCGATACGTTTTCCAATCCACTTGACATTGTCATTATGACATGGTCCTGATTTATGTACAGATCTCATGAGCTTAGTTAATGGTAGCTTGCTGCATTATTACGGAGCTCAAGCCCCGTTTCAACAACTCTCAGCAACTTGCTCCGTTCCGTTCTGTCTGAAGGGTTACTTCGGGAAATTTTGGACAATAACCTCCACCGAGCAACGGCACGGCTGCAGACGTGGCTCCGTTTTGGTTGCTCTGTCTCCGCTACAATGTCCTTTCATCAAGTGAAATGGAGGTAGATGAATGATTGGTTTGAGAGAAATAAATAGAATAAATATAATTAAATATTTTAATAAATTAAATTATAATATTTATTAATGTTACAATCTTGACTTTGTTTTCTAATGATGCATTGTAGTTATAGGAGTGTTTGTTTTAATTATTTACAAGTAATTATTAATGGTTAATTTTAATCAAATGAATTAGATATTTTAAGTTATAAATAATAATGATTATTAATTATTAAATATTAATTATTAATTATCAATTATACCTAAACAGTTAATTTAAATAATTTTGTAGTTACGAATTTTTTTTATTATTTTAAAAATATGTAAAATATTGATTAAAATTAATAAAAATTATATATGAATTAATTAAAAATTATTAAAAATTATAAATTTACATTTAAAATTAAGTATTGTATGAAAGAAATTTGTGCAAAGCAATGACAAACCAATCTCAATTAATCAAAAAATTTATTTCTTCTCCCGTTTCTCTCAAATCCAACACATTGCAACATCAAGAAAATAATAGTCCACCCTCACCCCGTACTTGAACGTCAATGCGAAGCCGGCTAAGTTGACGGCTCAAGCTAAGCACACAGGAGACTCAGGTGTGGTGTGGGTTGGTAGTGGAATGTGGGTCCCAACGAAGGGAATGATGGGGCTAAGTCTCTGTAAGTGGCGGCTTGCTGTTTGGCGTGGGCTAGCCACTATGATTAAGCTCGCAACTTGAAGGGTTATGGGCTGAGCTTTGCAGGTGGGGTGGGCACCTTCCGGTCCCTTCACAATGGCCCGCATAGTGGGTCCCAACCTACAGGTTCAACTGGTCTGGTCTGGGCCCGACGTATTGTCCCACATCAAGTCCTTTTTATTCATTACTACGCTAAAATTTCAGTGCCACGTGAAGTTTTTACAAAGCTGCGATAGCGACCGAGGGCTGAGCATGCCTGCCTGAGCCACCAAACTTTATATACTAGTATACACCATGCGCACACTGAATTAACTGTATGAGTGGTCTGACGGTCGTCCGATTCTTTTTAATCAATGGTCAAAGTTTGGTTTTGACCGTTTAACAAGTGGCTGCTAATTAAGGGTAGCCATATTTTCTCAAAATTGAGTTTAACTTTAAACCATTTAATTTTCTTAAAAGTAATGTTAACATGAGATTTTGAAGTTAGAACCTTACACTTTTAAATTTTAATTTAATATATGACATATGAGTGGGATTAATCAATAGATGTAAATATATATACAAGCTTTAAGAGAACAAAAAAGTTTATAGTTAAATAAAATGTAAAATTATATTTATATAAAAAGATCATAAAAAGAAAAAAGTATATATCAATCTTGACTCCTAAAATAAATTGGAGTCCCAAACTCAAAGATATCATTTCATTAATCCTGAGCTCCTTCTGTGACTATAATTCATCATATTTGTCGCCTCCTACGATTTATTGAATTTTATAGATATAACCTATGTCATTGACAGTAATAGGAAAGGAATCAACAATGATTTACACTTTGAAGTTCAACGATTTATCATTTTCATCCTTTGCCAATAGCAACGATGCTAAGTTCTTTTTTTTTTTACATCAATTTCTTGTTGAATTTGGAAAAGAGAAGATTGGTTTTCTTTCTCGTATATAAGATTTCATGCCAACAATGAAATGAATCTTAAAATTGAATAATCTTGTTAATATGAACACATGATTCTGTAGATGTGAACACTTATCCTCATGCTACTGATGATGATTAAATCACTTATGGGATGAAAATTTGCAAAAGGGGAGGAGTGAAAAGAGGAATTGAGTTTAATTAGATAAAATAATGTAGTTTTAAGAATTAAGATTCTAATTTTTTTTAAAAGTTAAGATTAATACGTGTTATTTTCTCATAAAAAATTATTCTTAAATAATTTTTCTTTTAAATTATACTTTTAAATAACAACAATTAAATTAGATTAACAAAAAAAATTGTATAATATAAATTATACAATTTAAGTCATTAAATGAGAGTAGATCTCTTGATAATTGTTGTTCTTTACATAGAAATGCACAACTTAAATAATTAATAAGAGTTGTACTCTTAGTATTTAGTATTATTCCTCCATTTAATAATTTACATTTTATAATATAATATAATTCAAATTACAAAATATAACACTTGTTAGATAAAACAACCATTAACTATTTTTCTAATGAACTACTGCATAATTGATAAAAGGACATTTTCACGAAAGAGAAAAAAGAGAGACAATAATCAGATTTGGTTGATAGCTAGAGATTCCACTGTTGCCTAAAGTTGCCTTATTTGAAGGACTATAGCCGCGAAGCACCCTATCAAACATACATTCTTGTCGTGATGCAAATTAATCTGCATAAGTTCGGAGTAGACTTCTATGACATGGGGTTGCGATTGAATCAGGTGGGTCCTATGCCTCAATCATACGGCCGGGAGACAACTATTCGCTTTACGTTCCGTTCGATCTCAGGTGGCACCCTTTCGGTGACTGATCGTCTCAGCAACCAATGGGAATGCGGCTTCTCTAAAACATCTTGGGTCCCACTTGGATATCAAAATTTCCTCCTCATCATATCTGTTCTTGCAGGTTTTATCCCCCCATAGACGCGGAGGAGTTTAATTTTTTAATTTTTTAAAGTCACGGTATTATAAATAATTTTTTAATATTATTTTTAATATAATTTTTATATATTATTTAATAAATAAATATATTTAATATCACAAATCATATATAAATAAAAAAATTAATTATTTAAATAATATATTAAATTATATTAAAAAATAAAAAAAATTGTTTCAAATTCATTTCCCTTCCCCAAAACAAACAAACTGGTCCACGTAGGCCATTCTTATTGGCAATCTGTCTTTCTTTTTGTCTATTTCTGATAATGACAAAATTGCCCTTTAATTTCATCAGCATGATTACTTAATTTACCTCAAAATTTTCTCTCCAACGAAAATGTTAAGAATACTCTCTCTAATATTTTTTTTTGTTTGAATATCATAACTTGTTTTTATTTTTATGGTTAGAGAATCATAGCACCTACATTTGATTTCTAACATGTCAAGATTTGATTCTTGATAATGTTTTAGTCATCATTCTAACTAAACACTTTTTTTGGATACTCTATATAATTGAAACACATGTAACATAAATTTAATATGATTGGTCCTAATTTTAAGATTTAAAAACATTAATTTTAGTTTTAATCACTAATAATTAATTATATTAAATTTATATTTCAAATAACTTAAACACATAAAAAAATGTTTTAAAAAAAATGCTAAAGAGGATGCCCCTAACTGTCTTTTTCTTATGGAATGTCAGACAATTTCATTAAGGGTGTGTTGGGTGCACTCCGCCTCTTGGGCCCACTAGAGAAGCGCATCAATTCCCCAGCCACAAGCTGGCTTCAATTTCCTCTCCCCACAATTGTAATAATTTAAAGAAATATGTATTAATGGTGTGCTTAGTTGGTTTAATATTTTTAATTTATTATTATTATTATATTTAAACAGTTAGTTAAAAAATTTAAAATAGACATCAACAATTATTTTTTATCAACGAATTCTTAACTAAATGAAATAGAGCCCGAAAAAGATACAAAAAGTATTCCAATCTAAACATGACTGTAGTGAAATATATCATGTACGTCCTCCCTTCCACATATACATTCCACAACCACACACCGATATTCCTTTTGTTAAAGCATCCTCACAGGTGCACTTTCTTACAAAAATACAAGGCTCTCCACAGGGTTTTGTATCCTTGTATCTACTCCTCCAATGTAAATAAACCCAGTACCAATAACAGCGTCAACCATAAGTTTTTACAATTCATTCATAATTCATAACACAACTTTGGCCTTTCATTGTGTCTGATTGTTTCAGTAATTATTATTGGTGGTTTTCAATAATGATAAATATACTATTATAGATAGTAGGTGTTTGTATCAACTATTTATATTTAGTTGGTAATTGATAAAATTCAATGATTAATAATTATTTTTATTTATAATTTAAAATTTAAAATTTATTTTATTAAAATCAACAACTAACAGTTATTTTTTTTCTGGATAAATCAAACTGTATTAATAAATATATAGTACATGGGGTTTTTTTTTTTTTTTTTTGAATATGAGGGATTTGGGGAAGGGAGATTTCTTTTTTCCAAGTTGTTGATAAGAGTCGAACTCTCGACCAACTATATCTAAACACTTAGGACTTAGGGACGAACTATTGGGTCCAAAGGTTCGGTTCTAGTATGGGGGGTATTTGAATCTACATATAAATGACAATTACATATTATCTATGACTAATAGCTGTTTTTTAAACAGTAATCTAAGTACTCCCGTAATTGTTAGAAATAACATAGAAACAAAAACAATTTAAGTACTAAGTAGGGCAAATTTTCTTTTCATTGTAAACCTTGAAAAACTTGCACTATACAGATATCAATTTTAATTTTTTTGTTTTGGGTTTTGATATATCGTCAATTAGCATTGTTAACATTTCTTAACGGCAAAACTAAAAGCAAAAGCAGCTACAATTCTAAAACACAACCTAAATTTTAACGAAATTGTTCTTTTTTTCAGAAATGTTGTTCTTGTTTTCGATGGTTATAATACTTTTAGTTTAATTAGGAATTTTGAGGTTAAATTTTGAGATATTGGAAATGGGTATGTACTGTGGTGGGAGTGCTAATGAATAGAATGATAATAAATGGTATACCCTTTAATTTAACACATTTATTGATACTTATTGATTCAACTATTAAATTTTACAAATAAACTTAAATTTTTACTTCGAATTTAAATTTAAAAATAATAATTTCTTAATAAATACATTATAATATGTGTTCAATCAAAAGTTATATTAATTATTGTCTTTAATAGAAATATCGATGGAAAAATATCTCTAAAAGAGTATGATATGGATGGCAGGCGTAGAGAATACTCAAGGTTAGAGTATGAATACAGGTTGCCCCAACATGTGATGGAGATGTACATATATTATCAATCATTTTGTGTGGAGAAGTGGAGAAATCAACGACTATCTACCAGTCTGAAAAACCTCGAAATCATATTAAAAAAAAAAATAGAGGAGAAGAATATGAGTGAAAAAATTTGAACTTATTAGCCTTTTTGAGCTATCCATATTCCTCACAT
>BPVZ01000048.1:1220895-1241228 GCA_020521535.1 Rubroshorea leprosula
TTAAAAAGCATTTGTCTTAGAATTTGCTTTGTATTGGTACAAATTAAAAATGTAATAAATATATTTTTTTATAATTAATTTACATTAAAAGTGATAAAAGTTGACATATATTTTAATATAACTATATGTGGATGATGCTATTTGGTTGATTGATTAAATCAAAGTTATTATTTATATTTTTAATAAAAATTAATTATAAAAAAATACATTTATTACATTTTTTTTTCTCTTGTTTTAAAAGTGTTATTTATGTTTTTTAAGTTTAAAATTTTATTAGAAGAAAATTTACAAATTATCTTTTAAAATAAATTTTAAACAAGTTTTTAAAAAATTAAATGCGTAATTTTTAAAAACTTACTTTAAATATTTCTCTTAAATAAAATTTTGTATTTGTGAGAAAAAATAAGTGTTTTTAACCTCCACCAAATAACGTCAATATTCTAGCCATTTTATTCCAAATATTAGGTGGCCAAAAAAAAAAAACTTTGAATACTAGATAAAAACTATTACCAACTTGTATTCAAAATGATTAAAATATCATTAATAAACTTATATGTGTACTTGATTTATTAATGAAATTCTGAAAATTTTTACTCTGACTGATAAGTTTTTTTAGTGAGAAATGACATATTATTAACAATATTTATCCAAAGCATAATATAACAATAATTTTCATTGCAAAAAGGTATACGTTAGTTCTAATTTTTAATTTACTTTTGAAATCTTCGAATGTCTTTTAGTTATTCAACTCAAAATAACGGATCTTATGTCATTTTATTGATATGACTATTTTCACTATTTTAACACTATCTTTTGAAGTAAGTAGTTGAGAGAGTGTTAATCCCTCATTCAGCCCTTTATCATGGAATAAAATACGTACCGAGTGGCTCGAAATGAATTTGTTTTTGCATTCCACAGAACCAATATCTAACTATTTTATAACCCATGTTATTTAAAAGGGTTTTTCTATTTTAGGATAAAGATGTATAAAAATTATTTTTTATTTATCTCCTTAAAATATCAAATTTTATTTTAATTAATAAGATATAAGGAACAAAAGTTGAACTTATGAATTTTTGCATATAGAATCATATGGGTGCTGCTATGGGGACTGATGGTCCCTGGGCTGAGAGAGGACCGATGGACCCTATAGCTTTGTGTTTTAATTTTTTAAATCTTTTAACACTTTTTTTATTTTTTAGTTTTAACTAATTTTTAGTTTTATATTTTAGTTCTGATTAGTTTTTAATTGGAAAGACAATCTTAAAAGCATAAATTCTTGACCATAAACTTTAAATATTGAACCTTAAAAAAAATTTAAACATTTTAAAGAAAAATTTTAATGCACCTTCAGGTTTAATAGGTTTCTTGACATATGCTTGATTTAGTCATAAAAATATATGTTAAAATATCATTTTAATCCTTCAACTTTTTGGTTTCGCATCAAAATTGTCCCTAAACTTTAGAAAGTATCAAAATTACTCTTAGACTTTGATTTTCGATACCAAAATGATCATTCTGTTGAAGAAAGTGACAAATGTCACGTTAAGTTGCCAAAAAAAAAAAAGAAAAAAAAAACTTCCACTATCCTTACCTCAATATTCCTCCCAATGGAATCCATTCTCCATGTTTTCAACACATTCCCATTCTCCAACAACTAGATTAGGTTTTTGACCCAAATCTGTATTGATATCACACCAGTGTTTTTCTCTTGTTCTCCAACATTGGAATTTTTCTCCTCATTCTCCAGCATCCGCACCATCATCAACTCACGCAGCACCTAGATCAAGTTATGTTGCAGAGCAAAACCTAATTTGGATTTTTTATTTACCTAGATCTAGGTTGTAGATATCATGAGCAACTACAATTGATGGATTTATACAGTGATTAGATTGGTCCAAAGGATCATGAACATACCCAAATTTCTAATATTCTTTAGTATGTTGAATCAACTCTAAAGGGAATTTCTATTGGGTTGTTTGGTTACTGAGAAAGGAGAAGGAAGAAGAAAATTTTGGGGTAGTTTTTGTTTAAATTTGTTTCCATGGAAGAAGTTGATTGATTATGAGAGCAATATCAAATTTTATTTTTATTTTTTTTGAACAGAGAGGAATTTTCAAGGGAAAGGGAGTGTAGGGCTTGGGAATAAAACCCAGGCCATTATGTCCACCCACTCTTCCAGGGGGTGGCCACTAAACCATCGAGGGTTGGATGAGAGCAATATTAGATTTATTTATTGGTTGTTTGGAAGTTTATATATGTTTAGGAAATTTTGTGAAGTTAATTTTGACGTTAGATGTAAGGGTAATATTTCTGTAGAGGAAAAACATGAATATTTTGGGGTTTAAAATGATTTTTGAGTTTTGTTTGGTGAAGAAGACAATAGAAAGAAAGAAATTCTATTAAAGATTTGATTTATTTGTAGATTACTTGGTAATAGTTAATTACATATTTTTGTGGTAATTAATTACATAATTATTCAATGATTAATTACATTTTAAATAATTTAACTTCTTAATTAATTGAATCGGTCAATCTTTTATTAAAAGTATTAAAATATTAAAAAATATGAGCCCTATTGCCACCTCAATTATAAAATTTTACCACATCAGCATATTTGTCTATGTGGCATATCCAAGTAATATTGAGATATAAAAATAGAACACTTCTAACGAAGAAGTTGGCCACATTAGCATTTAACTCACGTAAGGACAAAATTAGTTCCAAAAAGTGAACTTTAGGGATTGTTTTGGTACTTTTTAAAGTTTAGAGATAATTTTGGTACAAAATGAAAACTTGAGGGATCAAAATGGCATTTTTACCTAAAATATAACATAAGTATAGTTGATTTAACCGATTTTTGCATACTATATGGATGGTTGCATTTTTAAATTTATCTATTTTTAATTTTATATTAAAAAATAGTAATTTTTTAATAAATATGTTATATAATATATTGAATTAGAAAGTATACTAATCAATGTCTAAATTTTACACTCCAACACATTAAACACTAAATATTAAACCCCAAAAGAAATTAAATTATAACACAAAAATTAAACCCTACAACCTAACAAATTTAAACTCTAACACAATACTCACATAGGCTTTGTTTGTGATTATTTACATTTTTTGAATAGCAAAAGACAAAAAAAAACTTATAAGTATAGCACATCACAACACTGATAAGCCAAGCCTTAATATTAAAAAAATCTAAATCCTAACAACCTGAATGCTAAACTAAAAAATAGAATTAACCATAAACCTTAACATCTTACTTTACTAAATACTAAAAACTCTAAACCTTAACTCTCAAAATACTAAACTCTAAAAAATCTAAACCCTAAAGTCTAAATTCTATCACACTAAATATGAACAATAAAAATCTAATTAAATCCAAATACCCTAGTTACTAAACCTGAAAAAATATAAACCCTAACACTAAAAATATTGAACTTAAAGAAAAATATAAACCCCAAAAAGTAGACCCTAAAAAAATATTATTGATCTACTAAATTAAAATATTAATGTTTTATTTTAGGATAATGATGCCTTTTTTAGGGGTTTAAAAGTTAAAATCTTATAAATTTGAGTGTCTAGTTACTGTTTACCGCTTTTATACAAAATAAAAATGTAAAAGAGAAAAACAAATCCGACAAATGTGGCATAATTCGAATCATATTATTTTCCTTTTCATAAAGAAGAGCAAATATTTACCCCTCTCCCTATGCACACATCCGTGATAAGCCCAATCCAAAGAGCTCCCATCCAAAGAAGAGTTCATGCAACTTGCATTTGTGATCATGACAAGAAAATGGGCAGTGTTGTCTCTTCGTTCTCCATCCTCCACAATTTTCTTGCATTCACTTATGCTACATTTTATCAATCTTTATATATATTATCTCCAATATTTTCGATAGATTCATTTTTTTTTTTTTTCGGACTTTGAGGTATCTTCAACTTCGTTTATATAATTATACCTATTTTAAAATTGAGTAATGATGCCGAGGACGAAATTGGAGGACGAATTTGGGGGACGACAAGTGATGGGAGGATTTATGCATGTGGTGCAATTATTAATTTAACCTCTTCCATCACCTGTCGTCCCCTAAATTTACCCTCCGATTTCGTCCCTGCATTATTACTCTTTAAAATTAATTATTTTTTGAAAGATTTTAAAAGTGCATTTTTATCAATTCAATACATTTAAAAATTTAAGTTCTTTTAAATACTGACCATGATCAGATCAGAACTCCGAGCAATGTTTTCATCGATTCATGACTATTATTCAAACATATATTATTGTAATTTATTTTACTTCTTTTATTTTAAAATAATTATTATTTTTTGATTTTAAGTTTTTTTGAATTAATTATTATTTTTTTAAGTTAAATAATTTTTTTTCTTATTTTAACTCTATTATTATCAATTTATTTTAATTAATTATTCTATCATAAAAAAATCTCATTTTATTGTTTTAGTTTTTTAAAGGTAATATAAGTAAATATATAAATTATTTGTAAATTCTTAATTATAAAAAAATAACAATTATTTTCAAAGAGAAGGAGTATTAAATTACTTGTAGTATAAACTTGTCTAAATATAATTCAATGTTCTTGATCAACTTGAATATTTCAAAGGCACTATATATATATATGTATGTATACTGATCTTAAGGCATTGAATAAATTGAACAGTAATTTATATATAGTTACAATATTATGTAAAATTATAAATTTATAATTATATTGTGTTATTAAATGAATTAATATAAATATTATAATTATAAATTAATAATGTCCCGTAATATTATATATTTATAATTATCATTTTATTTCTATAAAAAATATTAACTTTACCAAATATTACTGGTAGTTCTTAATATATGAAGAGTGTATTTGACGTGCGAGAGTGGGGGAGTGGGGAATTTGAATTTGCAAAAATGGAGAGAAAAGGACCCACCATCAGTTCGTGAAAGGAGCACGGGACCTAAAATGTGATATGTTCCCTTGTTCTTGGCTGGGCATGGTGTGTGGTCAGTGATCGTGACGGTGAAGGATTCCACATCCACTCGCACGCTTAGAATTATCAAGCCACACTTTTCCCATTTTCACTCTATAATAAGCATCCAATAACTATTAGTATTAATTAAATAAATTTTTAGTTGAGGTCCAAAAATTAGTACTGCTAAAGTAGGAGTATTTCTTTTGCCTTAAAACGGATTTCCCAACAAGGTAAGAAGATGACTTTGAATTAGTGCCCAATACTTCTTGTAAGTTTCGTATTCGAATCTCATGAATTTTATTTTTTCATTCTTTAATTACTTCATTCAAAAGAAAAAAAATAAGGTAAGAAATTTTTTTAAATGATATAATTATAATATTATTAATTTATAATTATAATTTATTATTAAAAATATATATAATATTATAAATAAATTTTTAAATAAAAAATTAATTATATCATAATATATCATAATTATAAATTTATAATATAGATAGGAGAGTGATTTTGGGTGTATTATGTATGGATTAGTAAGAACCAACACCAACAAAAAGTCCAAGCCCAAGCCCAAAAGTGAAACCCACAATGCTCACACCTTTCTCTTCTCTCTTCCGTTCCTTCTCCTTCTCCTCCTCCTTTCCTTCTCCCTCATCCACTTGTAAATATTATATTAATTGACAGAAGCAAAATGAAAGTTTTTGAGTAGAAAGAGGTTGATATCCAATTGCATGATCTATTACCTAATTAACACATGAAATAGAAAGAAGAATGATAAATTTTAAAGATTAATGTCATCTACAATACATTAATAAAATCGCAGGTTCATTCCAAAGTAAACAAAAAAAAGGAGTTTCATGTACGTTTACCTCAAAAGAAGAAAAGAGTTTTCTCATTTCAAAGGCGCCCCAACCTTCTTACGTGACAAAAGAATGGAGTTATATAAAAATGCTAAAACTAAGCTAAAACTTATATTATTTTGATACTAACCCAAAAGTCATATTAAATTCAATTAACTTAAAATCAAATTATGAGAAAAACTTTCGTAATTATTTTTTTATTTATAAAATTTAAATTTAAAATTTTATTTTAAAAAATTAAATTTTTTTCAAAAGAATTGAATTTCATTCGTTTAAACTAACAGGTCAGAGAACTAAGCTAAAAACCATATTATGCTTATTTGGTACAATAATTTAAAAGGGTTAATAATTATTATTACTAAAAGCAATGATAAAGTGATAATGTTTTTATATAATTTTTTTATGTATATTATTATATAAGAGAATATATTTAATATTATTAAATTTTAAATTTTTAAATATAAATTAAAATTTATTTTTTTAAATAATTAAAACTACTAAACACTAATATTATAATAAATTATATTATAAATTTATAATATTACAAAACATTATAATTATATCACTTTTAATAATTAATAAGGATTCACGCCACAATATTCAACATGCAATTAGATGGGTCCCGCACCCACGAGAGCAGGTCAGCATTTTACTTTGTTTCTCGCGACACAGGCACGTCACAAGTCACATGGAGCGCCTTACGTGTTCGACGTAATGTCTCACTGAAAACGAAAACCAATTCCGGAATCCAGATTATCAAATCCAGACATCTCAGAGATGCGGAGGTGCGTCGCTCCACTTTCGCCGTTGATCTCCTCCTCCTCTTCAAGCTCATCGTTTCTCCGTCAGGTACTGTCTCCGTTTCTTGTCTCTCCGCTTTGATTCAAGAACTATGCAGACAAACAGTTGATACGTTCTGATCGTGATTGATGTTGATTTACTGCGTAATGTATTTGATCCTTGTATGTTCTTAGCTGGTCTGAGTTCTAGTTTTCTTCGGATTTTACAGGCGCCATGGAGATTTAACATTTGGGAATCATTTACGACAGTAATAGGCAACAGGGTATTCTTTTGACTCGTCTAATTATTGGTTTAGTGGTATAAATTGGATTTCTTGGAGCAATTTTAGCTTGTGTTCAATGCGTTCATAATTGTTTCTTGCTAAAATATTCTGTTTCTTCGTATCGACATTGTCTGTGGATTGAAGTTGAAAGTCAGAGTAACTAGATTGTAGTATTTCCCAGTTACTTTGTGCTATAATTGAACCATTTTTCATGGATAGTCTGCCTGTAGAAAATATTGATATGCTGCATTTTGTGGTAGGTGTATGGCGGAACATATTATTGCTATCTCAAGTTAAACCCCTTTTGCCTTGTAAGTTTAGGGGAATGCTTTTAGGATGAAAAATGTACATTTCAGTTATTTTATAGTTGTTTAGTTTGCAAACATTTTTTTAGGTAGAAAAAGAAAGGTCTGCGGTGGATGGTAAGAATTTAATCATCAAATTTCTTGTCTCACTTGAATATTTTTCCTTTTAAACTGAAAAAATATATATATGGGAAAAATGCATATCAATTCCGACTCCTAAAAAAAATTGGAGTCCTAACCTTAAACTATGTCATTTTATTTAATTAAAACTTAATTTAAAATTTAAAAATTTATCTTATTAAATATTGATATTTAGATTTGAAAACTGATTGTATTTTTGAATTTTGAATTTGGATTTTAGTTTCTAAATAGAGTTTGGGAATTCAATTTTTTTTTAAAGTCAAGATTGATACGCACTAACCTCTATATATATATTATTATTATTTATGAGAGTACAAGAGGTACTCCAACCCTTACATCATACACATCCAAGTCTTAAATATAAGCAAGGTATTCTTCAAAAACCAACCAATACAAGACAAAGTGCTAAATAACCCTTCACAGCATGATACAGGCACCTGGCTTTATAACAACCAGTAAAAATACCCTCACTGTTAGCTCTGCTCATAACTATCATGTGACACCATCTACATATGTCTGGCCTTCCTGCAAAGAAACCTTCTTCCTATCTAGGGATGACTTCAGGCACATCACAGGATTGATTAACCAATCTGTTAAAGTAAAATTACACAGCTTCATCCTGTACTTAATCCAATTAAAGGCTCTTAGTTGAATTAATTTGATTAATCTCCCTTCATCTACCTCCTTGTCTCTAACACTCTCCATTTCTAGTAAGCCACACTATCCAATTAGTTGAAAACCACACAACCTCCCACCTGGTTCTCACCTCCTCTGCTTTAAAAGGGTTGCTGTGTTGTTCAAATGAATCACTACAATTGCCGGCTATGGCAGAAACGATACCCCACCATCAATAGCAAAATGTCCAAAGCACATGACCTCCCATCATCTTGCTTGAATATCATTCGGGCAATATGCATATTAGTTACGTTCCTGCTTGGTTAGAGCTGTGAGTTCTTGGGTGTTAAATGGATAAACTAACCTCTAGTTTCTTCCATGTTTAGGATAAACAAGATCTAGCAACTTTTTGGTACCAATTTTTTCTGTGTGGTTTCAACTTGTACCTTCATATCATTAGTGCAGTCTTAGTTTGACACTGTTAAAGTCTAGTGGGACATTTTCTATTTTTAATTTTGACTCTCATTCCTTTTCTTTCTGTGTTTTTTAAATTGTATGATCTTCTAAAACATGCCTCTCAATTGCAGCAATACGGATCTTTTTGCTGCTAGATATTTCATGGAAGTGATTCATTCGTGTTGCTTACTTATCTGGATGCAGGTATATGATTTACCAGTGCCTGAAGATAATACTCCATTCATAACCTTTGTCCTAGGTAATACTGTAGGTGCTGGGCTGCATGAGGTCCCCTTTACTTTTTATATCCTTCCCTGGAAAATTAATTTAAGTTTCATTTGTGCATTTGGAACTCATACTCCTTGTTTCTTTGAATTTCTGGCATAAGATTGAGTCTTATCCTTAATTTGTTATTTTCATTTTGGGAGAGGGAAATGTTATTAAAAATGCCAATGCAGTAAGATCTATATTTGATTCTCTGCTTAACAAAAGATATATTTTAGAATTTACCAACTGGCTTAGGAAAATCATATTAGTTTTAACAAGGACTTGGAATTGAATCTTGCTTCTTCAGGGATTGGTGGGTTTAGGGGAAGGGCCATGCCATGTTGTCTAGTCCAATAATTAGTACCAAAAGAATGTGTTGTGTGGTGAACCAGTGCAAACCTTTCCAGCTTCTTTAGTGCTAGAAAACTTTTAGATGGTCTTGTTTTATTAGAAATTTGATATATCATTTTGAATTTTTTTTTATTGATGTAGTTATGTTAGTGATATTAATTATTTGCAAATAAGCTTACTTTCCGGCTTTAATTATTTTTGGCATATGAAGCACTTGCTTCATTATAACTTATTAATATCAGATCCCTGTGGCCTGTTTTCTTGTCGGTGTTTCTGTCATCCTCTAACTGTCATGTGGAAACAATTTGGGAAACCATCAGACTTTCATAAACTATGATTGGAGCTATGTGTATTGCTGCTTTTGTCTAAAGTGTTCAGATAAATATTGTTTAGCTGGAAACTTTTCTTGAGAAACTTATTTTTAACCAGATTTCTGTTTAATGTTTCCAAGGTGGTCCTGGTAGTGGAAAAGGTACTCAGTGTGAAAAGATTGTTGAGACCTTTGGATTCAGACATTTGAGTGCGGGTGATTTGCTAAGGAGGGAAATAGCTTCGAAAAGTAAAGATGGGTAATAATGGCTGACTACTGTTGAAAGACCATATTCCTTTCAAACTTTTTAACTTCTATTGTCATCTAATGATAAAACTTTGATTTCAGTTCCATGATTCTTAATATAATTAAAGATGGAAAAATTGTTCCTTCCGAGGTGACAGTAAAACTGATACAGAGGGAGATGGAATCAAGTGACAACCATAAGTTTCTCATTGATGGCTTCCCACGAAGCGAGGAGAATCGGATAGCATTTGAACGGATTGTGAGCTTCTCTCAATTTTCTTGTTTCCAATTGTTTTCTTTTGTAAAAGTTTAAATTATGTTCTTTTATGTCCTAGATGTCTTGCTTGTGCAGAACACAGGCACGAGTACCTTATTTCGCTTCCCAACCTTTGATATTGATTTTATAGTACCTATATTTTGTTAACCTAGTTGGTAAAATTTTTTCTTAATGGAATTTGTAACATATATAGACAGTTAAAGATATAAAGCATTAGTTATTTTTATTGTTTAACAGACTTTGTTTATTATGAGACTTCCAGATTGGAGCAGAGCCAAATATTGTTGTTTTCTTTGATTGCCCTGTAGAAGAGATGGTGAAACGAGTGCTAAATCGTAACCAGGTTGTTGTAGTTGATTTTTTCCCGTGGTTGAATTATATCAAAACTATCATTTTGAATATGGTGATTTGTAATTGCAGGGCCGTGTGGATGATAACATAGATACAATCAGAAAGCGTCTTAAAGTGTTTGAGGCATTAAGTCTCCCCGTCATCAATTACTATTCTCAAAAAGGAAAATTGTATACGGTATCTCTACACTATATGCCTTTTTCTGGGAGTTAATATTATATTTTCTTGTGATTTATTTGTGTCAAAATATTATTGTTTTCTCACTTGCAAGCATATGAAACTAGAACCCTGGCCTAGCATGGGTTGTTATCCCTAGGGTGCACCACCCTGATGTTGCAGCATACAGACATTGCTAACTTGGGTTCAAGTTTCCTTAACCCACTTTTCCCACTTCTCAAAACAATTCCCCTACAATAAAAATTAATTATGTGGGAGAATGGGACTAAACGTGTAGGGAGTTATATTGCTTTGCATCCATTCAGGTCTCTTATGTTAGTTATTTTCCACATTCCTTCTTTTGTGATTGCTGTCTGTTTGTTCCTGGTTGATTGGGGGTTCATATTATTCCCTTGAGTCGAAAAGTTACTTATTACATGGATCAAGAATCATGCGTTGGTTGTGTGACATAAGAAAATGTGTGCAGATCAATGCAGTAGGAACTGAAGACGAAATATTTGAACAAGTTCGTCCAATTTTTGCCACCTTGAAGGTATGTTTTGTTAGTGTATTTTTGTCTCTATTTTTTTGGCTAAACACATGAGTTATTTCTTTCATAATTGATGGTATTTCTGAAAGAGCCATATAACTACACTTTATGCTAATACCTTTACGGGGTCTCTCTTGCTTGCTTCTTCTTGGCTATGTTTGTGTGCTCTGCACCATGCTTTTACCGTGCTGTTACTTTTTAGGAAAAAAAATAGCAAAAAGGTTTACCTCATAGCTGCTGAACATTTCCTCTTTTTGATTCAATATAATGGGAAAAAGGTATAACTCTGTTTATTGGTGAACCTAAGGCTAATCTAGGTAAAGTAGATGAAAAGTTGGAAGCTAGATATCTATAGGGAAAAACACATATCAGTCCTAACTCTCAGGAAAAAAATAAAATGGGGGTCCTAACCTTAAATCACGTCATTTCATTTAATAATCTCATAGTCAAGCATATATGTCTTGAATTATTTATTACACTTATTTTCAGTGGGCAGGATTGCTCAAATGAGTTGTTTTTATTATGAAGCAGGTGAGTAAATGATATGTTGGATTAACCAAATGTAGCAGAAAGACATGAGGATACTTTTTGCATACCTTTTCTTCTGCTAAAGATCACCATGAGTTGACTAACTATAAACACGTTTCCCAGAGGAATTCTCAGCAGTAGGAGCTTGGAAATCGAGTCGGGCAAAAGCTATTCTACCTAGAGACTTTTCTGCCCAAATTTTTACTTAATAATCTAGAATTTTTTTTTATCAAAATATAAGAACTCGACATCGTCTGAATAATATTTAGTGTTATTATTTGTCATGTTATTAACTTCTTCTGATGACATGGTCCACATGGTTCCAGTTAAGAATAAGCCTGTGTTGGTGGTGCGTATGGGTTTTTGGGAATCATAGGTTTGTGATCAATGCCCTTGTCATATGTATGCAAAATTTGGTGGTATTGTCAAGGCTAGTAGGTCTTCTCTTAACATTATGGAATTCTTCACTATGCCTTGATGGCTATTTTGGTTGATGCATTGGAAATATTCCATGCCTCGTGCTTCAAGATGCATTTTTACCTGAGGAAGTGAGTCAGTGACTATCAGCAATTCTTGTTGGCATTTTTCATCCTTGAATATTGGAGTTCATGTTGTTGGATGAGTTATGGGTTATAGGTCAAGGGATTGAGTGGAATATGTCCATTGCTAATGTTATAGTTTGTCACCAATTATGTTTGAGTTGTATTACAAGCAAGGATAGAAAATAAGGTAAGAGAGGGTTGTTTTCAATTATATAATTCAAATTAAAAAAAAAAAATTATAGTTTTTCAAAAAGCAATTCATAAAAGTTTATGGGTTTTTTAAATTTGTGGTATAAGTTAAAGATGTAATTATTAAATTTTTTTAGCATTAATTAATATTAAAAAATATAAAAGTTGTTATTAATTTCATCACTAATGCTACACTAATTATTTTAAATAAAGATTAATTTTTATTTTTATAATAGGTTTTTTTTAATATGTACTTTAAGAATGCAATTATTTCATCTTTTTAATATTCATTAGTATTAAAAAATATATAAACTATTATTAATTTCATCACTAATATTACACATTATATTAATTAAGCAATTGCTTAAATAAATGTTAATTTTTATTTTTTTTGAACAAATTACAATTATTTACAAGTATTAATTGGGGAATGGGAAAAGAGATTCTATGGGGCTCAAACACATAATCTTTAAAAAGTGAATGGTCTTAACTCATGGTTTATGTCACTAAATCAGAGTGTATCGTTCTAATTTTTATTTTTTGAATACTAAATAATATAAAAAAAAATATAACAGTTCAGCCTTAATTTGTATTTTAAAAATATAGGTTAAAAAAATCCTTTTTAATATTATGTTATATATAAAAAGTGCAACAATTGCACCATTACAAACCCTTAGAAATGCAAAAAATTCCAGAATTACTATGTAACCTTGAGAAAATGTACTACAAAAAGGCAATCCCCACACAAACCCACACGCATTTTTTTGTATTGGGCTAAGCCAGAGACCATGGTCCATGGCAATCCTACTACTTAGTACGGCAAGTAATCAGGGCTGAAGTCTGAACTGGCTTGAAATGAAATTTATTGCGGGCTGAAAAAAAGCCCAAATCAACATAAGCCGATCCCTTCAGCCCAACATCTGTTAAAACCCAAGTCTTAGCAAAACTCCCAATCCAATGAAAAACCCTAACCCTAGCAATATATACCCACGCAGAGCAATCTTTTAACTCCATCATTTGAGAAGAAAGAGTCGGTAGAAGCCGCACAACCGCAGCTCCACACCTCTCTTGGCCCAGGTATATCGCCCTCCCTTCCCTGAATGGAGTCATGGATCTTTTTTTTTTTCCCTTTTTGGTTTTCGTTTTTCCTTTGTTGCTTGTAAATTGTAAATCTGTTTCGATTTCCTCAGTTCCTAAATCGTCTTCAATGAAAACTAAGCAACCATGTATGTTTCACTTCATAGATTACTTTCGTTTTATGGGTTTGCTTCAATTTGTTGTTTCTATGAATGGTCTTGTGTCTGCAGTTTATGAACTCGTTTGTCACTTGTTTATGACAATTTGTGGTGTGACCCTAGTAAGAAGCAGCGTGAGAGGAAAGACCAGCATTAAATGTTGGAAATCCTTTTAGTGTTAGAATATTGGTGGGTTTTTGAGTGATTGAATTGATTATCATGAGCAGGAGAACAAAACAAAGAAAGGAACGATGGCGTATGCTGCAATGAAGCCAACCAAGCCTGGTTTGGAAGATACCCAGGAGCAGATTCACAAGATCAGAATCACCCTTTCCTCCAAAAATGTGAAGAACCTTGAAAAAGGTGCTAATTTGTATACCTTGATTATTTTGATTTCTATTTGTGTAAAGTTATTCCTTTGTATGAGTGCTCATGATTAATCTGGAAAATTTTAATCTTCTGTGGTTGATTTGTAGGAAAAGTTTGTTGTGTGTTTTTTATTCGTTTGCTAAATGATAATGCATTTGTTTGATGTAATCTTGCCTATTCTGGTCTGATGGTTTTTGGTCTGTTTGGCAGTATGTGCTGACTTGGTTCGTGGTGCCAAAGATAAGAAGCTGAGGGTCAAGGGACCAGTGAGAATGCCCACAAAGGTTCTTCACATCACCACCAGGAAATCCCCCTGTGGTGAAGGTACTTGTTTCCAGCATATTTTTAATTTGACTGCCTTGTAGCATGGTGAGCTGCTTATTGTAGTGTGTGTCCTTAGAACAGTTGTTGTCTTGGCATGCTAAGTGGTGCTTTTGGATACTAAGTATTGTAGTGTATGCCGACACCCAAACCCTAGTGTGAAAAGAGAGGGTAAAAGTGTACAGAACGTGAAGAAAAGATAGAGAGAGACCCTTTATATCATGGACCAGCTGCCATCTAAAGGAGACACACTCTCACCTTAAACCTAGAACACTAGAGTTATTTCATAATGTTCTTGCCTAATTATGAATTTTATTTATTAACATTAATAATAATTAATACATAAATATGTCACTCACTCATTCACTCCCTCCACTAGTTTGTAAACTAGAATTATACTTTATAAAGTTCACAACTAAAGAAATGAAATGAAAATAGCACAAGCCACCCCAGTCCTGAGAAGTATTGCTCTTATACCGGGTGTAACATGGCACCAAATAATCTGATCCATGACATTTCCTGTTGAGCCTAAAAGAAGTATAAAGCTTTAGGAGAAATGTTGATGTTAATGCATTGAGACTAAGAATCTCTATTTGAAAGCACTTTAAATTTTCCAGTTCATTTGCAAATTCAAATTTGCTTTTCCCATAATGGATTGAACTTGGCATGTTTCTTTTTCTTTTTTTATTCATCTCGTTTAGCTGTTTGCTTTTTGGTAGTGTTTATGAATATGATGAGGCTGCTCCATCAGGGTTTGATTTGCAGTAAATTTGTCACTGTGTGTATAGTTGGGATAAATTATAGGCAATAGTAAACTTGAGAGCTTGAGTGAAGCATTGTACATGCATATGTACTTTATATTAATCCAATTGGTCAACTTGTAGTTAACTTTAGAAGCTTTGTATTGTTATGCAGGAACCAATACATGGGATAGATTTGAGCTCCGTGTCCACAAGCGGGTGATCGACTTATTCAGCTCTCCTGATGTGGTCAAGCAGATCACCTCAATTACTATTGAACCTGGTGTTGAGGTGGAGGTTACTATTGCTGATTCTTGAATGTGGCTCACTTTTCCCCTTTTTGGATCTTTTGTGATTCTTAATTTAGAGAACTTTCATGTGTCCCTAAACATAGCCTCCCTAAGGATGAATGAATGTTTATTTTAGTGTATTACTGTAGTTCCCTTTTTGCCATACTATTTTTGACTTCGGAGTTTTATGTGATACAATATTCTATTTCCTTTTCATGTTCGTGATCTCATGTTATGTATGTGTTCATTGATTGCATTTGCTTAGCAATCAGTTCTTACTAGCTTTCTTATCAGTTCTTCTATCTGAGTGTCTTGAAGAACACACTAAGGTACATGGGTCGTGCAAGAATGGGTTTTTAGGCATGCTCATTGATTTGGGTCTTTAAGCATTCAATCTTAAAGGTCCTAAAGGGTGATTGGCAAAGCTTTAAAATGTAACTTAAAATAACTTGCTCAAAAGGATATTTCATTTTCACAAATTTAAATATTTTTTCTCAAAAATTTATTTGAAAGTTATTTTAAAAATAAATATTTAAAATTTTTAAATAAAATTTTAAATTTATGGGAGAAAACTCTACTTTTGGATAATCACTCTCTTAGTCGGCAGCTGCCATTTGACAGATATTTATTTTATTATTGTATTCTTTGGATGAATGCGACTGTGTCGAGCTAAAAAAATATCTTCTTTTCTGCATCTCATGCCAACCATCTATTATCCATGCCATTTTCTTTCTCAATAAACGAAAATTACATTATGGACATTATGATTGCAAAGTGCTTCTAGCCTTCAAAAAGATCCAGATATCATGTCTAACTTCTACGATAAGATTTCCCATGGCCTCGTGTCCGAGCTCTGGCCATGGTGGCAGGCTGGACTCGCCGGTATCAGACTCTCGCCGTTCACTCTCCTCGCCGCCACAATAGTAGCCGTTTCTTGGTATTTATGGCTGACGAAGAAATCAACCAGAGGCATGCCACCGTTGCCACCCGGTCCACCAGGCTTGCCTCTTCTAGGAAACCTTCCGTTTCTTCAACCTGATCTCCATCGCTACTTAGCCAAATTGTCTCAAACTTACGGTCCAATCATAAAGCTTCAATTTGGTAGTAAGATTTGCATTGTCATAAGCTCCCCATCCCTCACCAAAATCATACTAAAAGACCATGATACGATCTTTTCTAACCGTGATGTCCCCGCATCAGTAATAGAGATATCATATGGCGGAATTGATGTTGCCTGGAGCCCCAACAGTCCCCATTGGCGGAAGATGAGAAGGATTTTCGTTCATAATTTGATGAGCCCCTCGAGCCTCGACGCCTGCTATGAACTTCGTAGACGAGAAGTGCGAGAAATGGTGAAAGACATCCATGAAAAGGTGGGGTTGAGTATTGACGTTGGGGAGCAGACGTTCCTCACGGTGCTGAGCTTGACAACGAGCATGTTATGGGGCAGTGCATTGCACGGGGAGGAAAGGAGGAGAGTTGGGGTTGAGATTAAGGAGGCGGTGGCGGAGATTTTTGAATTAGTTGGAGAACTTAACATTTCCGATCTTTTTCCTGCCCTTGCTCGATTCGATCTTCAAGGAATCCAAAAGAAAATGAGGAAAATTCGGTTGTGGTTTGATGGGATTTTTGAATCACTGGTAGAAAATGGATTGAAGATTGAAGAGAGCAGGGAAGAAACAAAGGATTTCTTGCAATTGTTGTTGGAGATGCAGCAGCAAGGAGATGAAAAAACCTCATTATCCTTGGACCAAATCAAGGCACTGTTAATGGTAAAACATTTCTCTTATGCATTAACTTCAAATCCATTTAGTTAAAGTTTCACTTTCCTCTTTCCCATTTTTAAATTTTGAAAATGGAAACTTATTTCTTAAGAGAAGATTCTTTTCTTCAGAACTAATGTAAGGTTCTTAAATGTGGATGTGGTGTCATATCTAACAACTTTAATTGTTCCGACACTGTTTTTACTATTTGGAAGTGAAAGCCTGCTTGCTCTATTTGAATCTGTACAAGGCGACTCTTATTGCATCCATATATTTTGAAAATCAAGTGTTGAAAACACAAATTGGTTATTTTCTCAAACTTACACGCTCGATTTGGGTTTATGTTCATCAACAGGATACAATTCTTGCTGCTCCGCGTACAACATCTGCAGCAGTGGAATGGGCAATGGCAGAGATGCTGCGGCACCCAGAGAAAATGAGAAGAGTTCGTGAAGAAATTGAGGAAGTGGTCGGCAAGCACAGCATTGTGGAGGAATCCCATTTGCCCAAACTGCTATATTTGGATGCAGTCCTGAAAGAGAGTCTCCGGCTGCACCCCCCAGCTCCGCTCATGGTGCCACGCAGCCCAGATAGGACATGTACCGTGGCAGGATACACAATCCCTCAGGGCTCAAAAATTCTATTTAACACATGGGCAATTCAGAGGGACCCTGAAGTTTGGGAAAATCCCCTGGAGTTTGAACCTGAGAGGTTCTTGAATGACCCTGGAAAAGGTGATTACCATGGAAACAACTTCAGTCTTCTTCCGTTTGGGGCCGGAAGGCGAATATGTGCCGGAATTCCTCTTGCGGAGAAAATGATGAGGTATGTAGTGGCCACATTGGTGCATTCTTTTGAATGGGAATTGCCAGAGGGGGTGGACCATGATCTCTCTGATAAACTCGGATTCGTTTCGAAAAAATCGATTCCTCTTGTTGCCATACCCACAGTAAGATTGCCCACTGCGATTCAATATCTTTAGAACTTTATCATCTCTTCTACTTGCCCCATAATTTGACTCTAGGGATGAGGAGTTAAGGATATGTGAGCAGTAAATGCTGCCTAGAAATAATCTTATGTTTCCAGTTATGGTATGGAAGAATGACATCTATTTATCATGAAGGCAAATATCATTAAGTTCTGTTACAAATTAGTAGGCTTTCATTTAAAGTTTATTGTTAAACAATTCTAATTTCTTTGGTATAAAGTTCTCTTACTATTTTTTATTTTAACGCTCACATTTTTTGTTTTTCTGATGAAAGAGCAAATTTCAGTGATGATAAATATTTCAGTGTTCAATGAGTAGGGGAAACAGAACCATGTGCAGCCCCTATCCAAATCATCTCACACCCCACGTCAGGTGCTAGGCGAGCTAAGTTATGAATACAGACATTAGCCTCATGCCCAAAATGAGAAAACCCAAAACTATCCATCCCAGCCGGTAAACCATGAATCTCAACTACTAAAGCACCAAACTTGTGGGTTGACTCCATCCCTCTTTTCACCTCAGCAATCCCCCTGATTGGAATCACTTTCAAGCACTAGAGACCGCAAGCTGTAAAGGCAAGAAAAAACGTTGGCACAAAGGCTGTTAAGGCAAAACCCAATGTTAAGTCCCTAGACTTTTCTTATTTTCTCACGTAGGCCTTCAAAGAAAAAACATAGCATGCATACCCCTAAATTGTATTTGAGCAAATTAGAGTTCGTGTTAATGGCAAAATCATGTGCGGTGATGTAAATTAAACAATTATTTGTTTTTTTATTTGTCTAATAATTCCTTTACACTTAGATATTGATATAATAATTTCTTCATACTTATATACCTACAAATATAATTCAAAATACTCAAAATTAAAAACTAAACAACTGACTCTCATACTACGTTAGCATCTAAATGTATAAATCTTAAATCTTAAATCTTAGATTTGAACTTCATGAACATGATACTAGTTTTGGACTTTATAGCTTAGATTAAAACTTTAAAATAGACTGAGAACTTTAACAATGATCTTTATACTTAATTTTGACATCTACTTTTGTCATTTTCGTATCATATATGATGCATTAAAAATGTAACTTTGTTCATAATCTTAGATTCATGAACATGGTCGAAAACATGATTAATTAAGGCTTCTAAAGCACATATTCTGGTAGTATTTTTTTGGTGCATAGAATATTTTCTATATTTTTTGTGATAAGGACATGGTTTTGATTTTATGTAGAGTTCAAAAGCATAGAAATACTTGATTTTTTTTTTTTTTTAATGGTTAGGGTGCATTTAGCCCATTTTCACTGACCTCGAGATTAATTTTTCCTTAAATGATTTTAAGGCATACTCCCTACATTGTGCTAGTGTATTAATAGAAATTAATTTCTTTGAATATTGATCTCAAGATTGGTGGTTTTTACTGAATAGTCTCGAGGAGGTTTGGCTCATTATTAGGTCAGCCTACCCAAGATTGGGTCAATAGGTTCATGCCAATCTTGGACAAGGCTCAAGCTCTTGGATATGCTTGTTTGGCTAAAGCTCTACTCAAGACTTGAACTCCAAACTTACCTTATAAGTCAACACTTACTTATTAGGACATCTAATCTAACCCTTGTAGTTAATAAATACTTGACTTTTTAGTTGATAATAGCCTAATTATGAACTTTAGTTATTAACATTAATCATAATTAATACGTAAATGTGTCGCTCTAGGTTTTTATTTATTGCGAAATGGATATGTTTTGTATTTATTGAAAAGAGAGGGTAAAAGTGTATAGAAACATGAAGAAAACAAAGAGAGAGACCCCGTATATCATGGACCAATTGCCGTCTAAAGTAGACACACTCTCATCTTAAACCTAGAGCACTAGAGTTGTTTCATAATGTTCTTGTCTAATTATGAATTTTATTTATTAACATTAATAATAATTAATACATATATATGTCACTCACTCACTACCTCCACTAGTTTGTAAACTAAAATTATACTTGAAAAGTTCACGACTAAAGAATTGAAATGAAAACAGCACAAGCCACCACAGTCCTTAGAAGTATTGCTCTTATACTGGGTGTAACTTAGCACCAAATAATCTGATCCATGACATTTCTTTTTGAGCCTAAAAGAAGTATAAAGCTTTAGGAGAAATGTTGATCTTAATGCATTGAGATTAAGAGCATGTTTGGGTTAGCTTGTAAGAGTTTTTACTTTTTTTTTGTACTGTACATGAGTGATAAATTTAAATTTTTATTAGAGGAAAAATTTAAAAGTTGTTTTTAGAAATAAGAAAAAGTGAGTAAAAAATAAATAAAAAGTTAGTAAAAGGAAGTTTATAAAAAAATAAAAGTTTAAAGTTTTTGAACTTTTACTGTTTATGATCTTTTTAAGATTAAAAAAAAGTTTAAAAATATAAGTTTTTAA
>BPVZ01000048.1:1253670-1285458 GCA_020521535.1 Rubroshorea leprosula
AGGAAGAAGAGGAAGAAGAAGAAGAAAGAAGAGGAAGAAAAAAAGAGAAAAAGAGAAAGGAAAAAATGAACGAATTATTTTATTTTTTAAAAATATAAATAAGAATAAGGTGAGTTGGCATAAAAGAAATTCCACGTCTAACATGTTCTCAATTTGTTTTTGCCACGTCATCAAAAAAATTATAAAAAATGCCACGTAAGCGAGTTAACGATCGAAATTAACAGAAGGACTAACGGAGTGCATTTCATATAGTTGAGGGATCAGAAAAGTGCAAAAAATTGTTAAGGGACCAAAAATGTGCAACTCACTAAAGTTGAGGGACCAAATTTAGCATTTAACCTTTTAGCAAATATTCTTCACTCATTGTCATTTTCGACAAGGTGTCTAACATTGTAACTTTCTTTTCTTTCTTTCTTGAGTAATCAGGTCGAAAGTTATGGTTTTTAGCATTTTGAATAACCAGCTTTTCAGCTTGAGATGTTGATACTTCTGGGGGAGAGTATTTGACATAATAGTCAAATTTCCTCGAACTTTCTCCTAGTAACCCTATTGAAGGATCACCTTGTTCAAATTTTTCTTTCAACTATTGTTAGGAGCTTTTCTTTGCCATCTGGCTAGATTCTCTAGAGCTGATTCTGACAAAAGTAATTACTCTAGAATTCATTAGTTTTTCTAGCAACTCTTTAACTTTTTCAAGGGCATATTGTCCCTTGTTTAATAGCTCTTGGCCTTTTATAATCTTTTCTTGGCCTTCATCCATAAGGCTATGGCTTTCATCCATTATCTCTTAGCCTTTGATCATTTTCCTAGCCTTCTCTTATTTGGCTATTGCCTTCAATAAGTTTCTTTTGACCTTCAAGAATAAGGTCTTTTCCTTTATTTTTGAGTTTAAGGATTTCATCCATTAGCTCCTTCTTTGCCAAAAAATCTGCAAGACAATTATTAGCTCCTTTGACATGTTCGATTTCAAAATCATATTTAGCAAATAATGTTTGCCATCTGTTGAGGGATGAATTCGCATGGCTATGTAATTAATGACATGTGCGGGTCCATATCAGCAAAAGACCACAATACTTATCTTCCCACATCCGACGTGTGATTCCAATTTTCTACTAATTGCCACTATGGAATCAACATCGCTAGAGGGGGGCACTTATTCACTTCGTTGGAAATATCGCAGAATGTGACTCACTCCAGCATCTATCTCCACACACATGGCCAGACATGGCTAAGTCTATTTCGACGACATGGTTGGGCATTTCTTGACAACCATGTCCTCTACAACGATGTTCTTTGTTGTATCTCGTAGCTCCCAACAATGGACAAATAACCTATTTTGCTACATAGCTCCCATCAAAGGACAACGGGTTCATCTATATAGCTCCCAACGATGGACAGTGGGCTGAGCATCCACTCCTATATATCTTTATCACTAGTTCCCATCAACGAACAACGAGCTGATCATATTACATTTACACAGCTTCTAATGGATAAAGGACCAAATCTGCTACATATCTATCTCACTAGCTCTTGAAAACAAACAAACAGTCAATGCAACTCGGTACGACTAGCATGAGGTCGGTAACAGTTGCAATCCTGCAATCGACTGGAATGGCTACCCTTTAAAGATGAAAAACCATCAAGTAGCAGCCGGTGGTCCCTTAGTGGTCACCTGTGCATGTGGTGCGGTGCCCGACGGGCAACAACAACCAAGACCAACCTTTGACGGTACGAGTATGGCAAGAAGGGCTAGCATTTGTTAGTGGTATCACACCTTGTCGTATCAAAGGCCATGGATGTGGCTGGCATCCCCCTTACATGGAGACAACTCCATCTCTCTCTATCACATCTTCATTGCAATGGTGGAGTCTGGTTTAACGAGATTTACCCCTTCGCGACTTGGCGAATTAATGGGAGTGCTCTTCCAATTCCACGTAGTTTGCGCTCCAGCCATGGATGAAGCTAGCCACTATTGTCCCTCTGGCTATGGGAAAGCTATCCATGGTTGACCCCATAATACTTATGCAACATGGCTGGCGGTCATGTATATCATCATCTTTCTATACAAAGGGACAAAGTAATCAATTGATGGTAATCCCAATCTATAACATATCTCCTTTATATTCTAAGTGTTAGCAAGAACCGCTAGCCAGCGAAGCTTGGCCTCGGAGAACGATATCGCAGCACACACCCATGACATCCATTCTCTATTCTAGAACAACACCAGCCAATCATAGCAACAATAAAGCAACACCTGCCACGGCTAGCGAATAAATGGGAGCAACGAACGTTTGCCCACATGGTCTTCCTCAACATATACGGGAGTTCCTTTCTTTGTTGCGTATATTCACATATTGCTTGTATCTAAAACACTCAAATATATGCTCATATGTACTTTGTTATTATCGTAGATAAGCGCAAGCCCGTGAATCCAAGCTCATGGGAATTACTCGGGATAAACTATAGGGGTAGTGGCTTGGTAGGCATGGATAGGTTAACGTTGCCTTTCTGGCGAAGCAAGGCATTCGTGTTGGCAAAGCTTGGCACTAGCGATGTTGCTCGATTTCGCCAAAAAAGGCTGGGTAGCAAAGGTGTGGAAACAAACTTAATTCCTAGAACAATATCCTTTGATGCTAACCAGAGGCTGGAAATCCTGTTGAAAACTGACTGAAGATGTCGCTTGAATCACCATCAGTAACTTGCAACCATATTTAATGCAAGGGTGGCTGCACAAGTTTCATAGCTTTGGAAACTGTTATGGAAGATCACTATCTGCTTGCAAAATCTCCCAAAATCTCAAACAAAGCCTGGGGAACTTACCAAATCACTGTGTAGGTGGTGTTTCTGTCAGTTGCACTCAAGCATCCTTCCAAAACGAAGTTTCGTATGGTTGGGAGAATTTCCAATAATGGCCAGTTTCTAGTCCATCGCTGGAACCAACGGGCAACTCATGATGCCAACGCCAGAGCAACCATCAATAGTGCCCAAAACCACTCTAAGCTTGTGTAATACCCCAAAATTTTGTGATATTTTAGCATTCAGTTAAGGACTAAATTGTGGAAAGATATTGTTTTGGGCTTAATAGCCAAAATATCCAAACTTGAGGGACTTAAAAGAGGAGAATTTGGATAAGGATGGCTTATTTCTTTTCTCCCTTTTCCTCTTTCTTCTCCAGCCCGTTTCTGCTCTTGTCTTCCCGCTGCAGCCCGAGAGAAAAAAAAAAAGGGGAACCCAGCCATGCTTTGAGAAACTGGTGAGATAATCTTGGTTTTCTCCTTCCTTTCTTGCTCTAGAACCCAAATAGAACCCAGAAATTTCCCCTCCCCCTGCTGGAAAACCGGATCTGCTATGCTCTGCTCCTCACCGCCGGCTGCTCCTGCTTGTGGGGGGCGAATTGCTTGGGTTTTGGGTAAGAAACAGCCATTAAATCCCTTTGTTTTTCCTTCAATTGGCTTGGGTTTACGTTAATCGCTCTTATTTCCTCCAATTTTTGCAAGACCTGTGAGTTTTCCCTGCAGCTTGCCGCCGGCCTTCTCCCCCTTGCTAGGCCCGGTTCTGCAGCTGCTAAATTCTGGTATGAGGGCCACTTCTTTAAGCTCGAATTTGTCCATTGTTTGCTGCCCTTGTATGTCTGAATTGTGTTGGAAAAATGGGGGAAATTCCGGTAGCCTTTGAGCATGTTTTAAGCTTGGTTTAAGTGTAAATTAGCTTGATTAATTGCTGTGATTTTTGGAGGAAAATCCCGTGAGATTAGTTAGTGTTTTGGCCAATTTGTGAAAGTCGGGGTTACTGTTCACGTCGGGGTCACTGTTCACCGGCACTGTTCACACCCCGAGGGCCAACATTTAACGGGAATTTAAATGATTAGTTTGTGATATAAGAACGAATTTGGAGATATTTGATTATGTGGAGATAGAAATAGCATTGTGATTAGGAATGATCCTAATGATGATTTCAGCTTGAATTTATGATAGTCTGGTATTAATTCTGAGGTATTTTGATTAGGTTCTCGATCGTTCTGTCAGTTAGTACGTGAATTGAGTGCTTGGTTTTATGCGAGTGAGGTAAGTAAATTTATGGTAATGCCCGTACTGTTTTAAAAGCATGTTTTGATTTGTTTTTGAAGTGGTGGCGGGACTAAACCCGTTTTACACGAGCATGACTGATTTGAAGTGAAATGTTTTATGCTTTTCATGAAATTGAGCATGCCTACTTGAAATTTGAGTGACTGTCCTGATGATCTGAAAGTGATTGTGAAATGTGATTTCCCTGTTAACTTCTGCCTGTTTTGTCTCCGATATGGTCGTGTAATCGTGACCCCGCTAGTGGGGGAGGTTACAAACGCTAGCACATGTCGACATGTTCCTGATAGAACCGGTTCATTCCCGTAATCCTGCTAGTGGGAGTTAAACACTAGCAATTCCTGTTTGCCTGCCAGTGGGAACTGGCCATGACTAATAGAGGAGACGTCTATTTCGTGCCCGTATTGTATCCGTTTTCGTGATTGTACTTGTTGGCATGCTATAAGTTTGATTAAGGGCTATCCATATTTACTTACTGAGTTTATCTCATAGTTTTTCCTTGTCCACCATTTCAGGAAATGAAACCGAGAACGGGGAAACCACGGGAAGTGACGAGTTAGAAGGCTAGGCATATTGTAATTGGATATGAATTTTAGAAACAATTCATGATCTTGTATTTGGAGATTTTATGATATTAGAGCAGATTTTAAAAGTTGATCTTCAGATTTTGGTGGTATCAGAGTACAATATGATAAGTTCCGAGCCTTGTGCATTTGTGGGACCCTCTCACGAGTGCACGGCGTCTGCCACGTCCCCGGATTTCGGTTCTGGGGCGTGACAGCTTGACAACTCACCTGGACCTATCTGTACATTTCTGACATATTAAGTAGGATTACAAAACTACCCTTGACTGCATATATCATCCCTCCCTTACTGTTCAAAAAAGGACACACAGAATAACCCAGATTTTCTTCTCACGCATCAGATCCTCATACTTCCTCCCTCATAAAAATTACTCCACCTGTAATCCATCATCCGCATGTTAAAAGCTACCCAGAAATCATCGTTTCTCTGTATCTCCAATCTTGCAGAATGACTTCTAGCTTCGCATGATAATCTCCAATATCGCAGAGTATTCCCAGATTTGCAGCATATTATGGTTGGGAAACAACAGCTTATAGTTCCATCACCCATGTAATTCATCTTGAGCATCAGACGATCAAGTCGCATGGTTAGCATCAAAGAACGAGATTAATAGTTCAACCCATAAGCGTCCCCAAGCGAACACCTTTCTTTCTTCCATCATTATTTTCGAGTTTATCTTCTTCATTTTCTTTGTTCCTGAAGAAATTTCAAAAGGAGGGTCATTACGCCCTTCATGTTCAACATGAGAGTTGTGCGTTATAGGGTGGAAAGGTTCACTAAAGATGACAGAGGTTTCATTTGGTGTCATTACTACTATGTCATGGTGTTTTATGTGTAAAGGTAACTTCAAAATTGTAATCTTTGAACCCCATATGTTTATCATCTTCGTCACCCTTCCAACCGTATATGCATACTCTTATTGATAGTTTTGGTAGTTGTGTAATCATTCCGAGTCTACAAGAAGTTTGTTGTCGTTGTTTGGCTCCAGTAGCTTAGCCAAGGGATTTATGTTCTGCAACTTCACTGGGGAGCAAGCTGTGTGATATCATTGCTGGACAGAACGGGATGGCCCGTAGCATGTAGCCATGTGCATGTGAGATGGGTCCCGTCGAAAGAACCCCCCCTCATCTCCTCGGGTGTCATCCTAGTCAGCCTCCACATCATCACTGTTGCTGACTCATCAACCTACATCACCAACCAACACCATCTATTTAATCTTTTATATTTTGGTGTTACAGGTAATTTATTAAAAGTAAATCCCTTAACTTGAGTATTGTCAATTCTAATCCTAAAATGTTTTAGTAATAAGAAGAAACTAAACTGTTTAATTCCATTTTTAATGGCCAATAATTCTTTATGACTTGAATGATATCTTGTTTCTACGTCTTTAAATGTACCACTAGCATATCTACACACTTTTTCTTAAGAACTTTTCAAAGCTACTCCCTAGTAAAAATCTAAAGCATCACAGTCTAAAGTTAATTCTTTGTCATCTCTAGGTAATTGTAACATAGGAAGGTTCTTACAATATTCTTTAATTCTTTTCACATGATTGGTGTGATAAATTTCCCATTGTTGACTCTCTTTTTCTAAGCAACTTTGCAAAGGATATCTTAATCGAGCCAAGGTTTGAATAAACTACTTTGCGTAGTTGAGTATTCCTAAAAACGGTTAAATCTATTGTCTAGATTCTAATTTATCTAAGAACAATGAAATCTTTACACTAATGTGAGGTTGTAATTCTATTCTTGTGGAATCTATTGTTAATCCAAGGAATTCAATTTTGGTTTTTCCTATTTCTACTTTCTTTTTAGAAAATAATATTCCATGTTTCTTGCATAAATATGCAATTCTTAAGATGATATAGATGTTCTGTCTCATTATCAGAGAAGATTAATATATCATCTACATATACTATGCAAAATTTTTTAATAAACGAAAATACATTATCCATTCGTCTTTGAAACATTTGAGGTGTATTTTTCAATCCAAAAGGCATTACTAGCCATTCATATTGTCTTGTAGGGGCACAAAAGGCTGTTAATGGAATACTTTTAGGAGTTAGCTTAATTTGCTGAAATCTTGATTTACAATCAAACTTTAAATATATCTTCTTTCTTCTAATGCTATTTATTAGAATTTCTTTAACTATGTGGTAAAAAGTAATCGTCAAATTCAATCTTGCTATTAAGTTGCTTGTAGTTGATAAACATTCTAACTTTTCCTCTTTTTAATTCATTATGATTTCTCACCATAAAGACAGGCCTACTATGCGGGCTCTTGGAGGCTTGTATAATCTTTTGAGCTATTAATTCTTGGATTTGTTTCTCAAATTTTTCTCTATCTTCAAGACTATACCTTATTTGTTTGACTCTAATGATAGTTTTAGGGTCTATTAATTCAATTATGACATAAGTTTTATCAATTTCCCATAGTTTTGTAGGATCTTCTCCATAATTACTTCTTAATTCTTTTGAAATAGATTCGAAGGTTACTTCTTCTTGTGTTTTTTCATTATTCCACACTATTAACACTGGTTTTCTAATATCTTTTGAGCGAGTTTTTGTATTATATTTACCACATTGGCTACAAAAATTTAATGGTTTTATTGTTCTACTATAGGCGCTATATATTCTAGAGGCGTAAAGCCAATGACCACAAGGTGTATAAAATTTTACATATAATGCAGTTTGAATATACTACTTGAATTGGCTTAGAAAATTGTTTCCTAATAGAATGTCATTCCCATGCTCATTACTTTCATAAATTCAAGGAATTATAACTTTAGTCCTGCCAGTTATGCCAATAACCCTTTGTATTATTGTTTGATATTGAATAATACTTTTATCTATGGCTACACCTTTCATTGTTTGAGAGGTTTGCTTCCAATAATAATTTGGGAATACATTGGTTTTTGCCAAACATATCTCAAATCCTATATCTATAAAAGCATGAAAGAATTCTGTTTTATATTACTCATACTTTATTCCAATAGATATGTATACACTATAGACACTAGTTTTCATATTATCTTGGTATAACTACTTTTCCACTTAAGGAGATCTTCAAGCAATATTTTTGAATATTATATGGCTATACTAATGCTAAGAATATGTTTCCTAGCATCAATTCTATACTTGTAGTCATTTGTGTTTCAGCATGACTGTTATAATAATTTCATGTTGTATCCTACTCTTATCTTTTATTCTAAGAGGTACTTTGGCATATTCATGCACTGTGGTCACTTCACCATTCAACTTGAAATATGTATAAGGTTTAGTGAGTTCCAATCTTTGTAGGTGTGGGATCATATTTGCATGGATATATGTTACTCCTACCCTTGTATCAATTAAGATAGAAATGTTATGCCATTCCTTTCCATAATAATAGTCTCCCTATATTTTAAAATGTCTAGAGGGGATTTTTAAGGTGTCTAATACCATTTCATGTTTAATACTAGTTGTCCTAGTTAAGACTTCTTTATCTTTCTTAAGTAGCTCAATGCACCTAAGTCTATACTATTTCTATGGCGTGGTTTAGATTCTGTTCTAACTAATAGTCTTCTTGACTCATATGCCATTAATCTAGGTTTTTCTCTTACTCTTATTAGGAGTAGTTTTTCACTAATGTCCAAATCCCATTCTTTGGGTAGCTCTATTTTAGTGATCATCTCTAGTTTTTAAATTTGTCCTATTTTAGAGAACATAGGATCTAATTCAATATATTCTTTATCTTTAAAAAGATTAAACCGATGACTATTGGTCAATGCATAACTTATTATATAGTAAATACTATATGGCATTGATCTGTCTTTCATAAAATTTTCTCTAGCAAATTCATGTGCTAGACTTAGTGTTTTGTTGATATCTCTATCATTAATATTTACATCATACTTTGGATGTATTGTGGACATGAGTTTTTGGTAGCTAAGGTTACCTTACACTAATCCTAGGATAGCATCCTTTCTATCGTTAATTTTGTTGTTTATTAAAGCTATCTTTATTGGGGTGTCTATACCTTCTCTAAAATGAGCTTTAATAAGAATTTGAATTCCTCCTATATGGATAAATCCTATCCTTGATCTAACAAATTCTTTGATTTTTGACAATTTGCTTTTTATTTTTGACTTGATGAGCAGAGGTATGTTTATTATTCTTGTTGTATTCTTCATAGGAATACTATATTCTTTGGTAGACATTCCATAATAAACTATATCTTTCCTTTTAAAAGGATTACTAATAAAGGAACTTCACTTGAATCCCTTTTCTGTTGCAGGGTCTTTTTCTTTTTATCTAATTCTTTTACACTTACTTTTATCAAACATAGTTATTAGATTGTGTTCTCCATAATTTTCATATTCTTTAGAATAAGCTTCTCCTTCCCCAACAATTGGATTCATTGCTGCTGGAAGTATCTAAACTCTCTAGTTCATATATAATTTCATTACTATTTTTAGAGCTAGTCTCTATTTCACTTAACTCTTCTTCATAGATTTTTAGATTTTTAATACTTTCTCTTTTGTATCTTTTAGGACATTCATTTGATTTTTAGATTTTTAATACTTTCTCTTTTGTATCTTTTAGGACATTCATTTGCATAGTGTCCTTCTTTACATAACCAATATGTACATTTCTTAGGATTCTTTCTATATTTTCTTGGTGCTTTTGTTTTCTTAAAATATCTCTTCTTTTTCTAGAAAATTTATTTTTATTAAACCTTTGTTTATTGCTTCTTCTAATTTTAAATCTTTTATTTTTCTTTTGTAGTTTGAATAATTATATCTTGACTTGATTGGATCACTATTTATTAGGACAACATAACCCCTTTTTCATACTCTTTCTAATTGTTATAACAATAAGTTTCCATACACCATTCATTTATTTTGCTTTTAGCGAACCAAATCCTTAGGCCTAATGTATCGGTATTATCTTTTACATAGGTTTTATAGGCTTATGCTAGCTTTATTTCCCAAGGATTAATATTTTTCCAAAAAATAATTCCCTTAGGCCTTTAGCCATGCCATTCCATGATTTGAGGCCTTATAATAGAATTTCTAAAATAGAACAAATGTATTGGTCTAGCTCACAAAGATTACATAATTCTAAATTCTACAGATTCCACACTACTATTCTTCCAATTCTGGCTTTTTCTTTTTCTTGATTTTCTTCCATATTTTCTCCTAAAAATTCTTTCCTTATAGCTAATTAAATCTAGTTATTATGTCTTGGATTGCTTCGTTTTCATTAACTTCTTCTGAAGTAGGATTCCCACTTATAATGGCATTACTTTCTTCTTCATTTAGACTAGCAAACCAGTCATGAACTATCCCTTTAAAGGTGACTTCTATAAATCTAACTGCTTGTAAAGCATTCCAATTTTTATTGGCTATGGCTATCCAAGTGGCTTCAGCCCAATTACTAAAGACTTTTTCAGAGTCAGTAACATAGTCTAGATTTAGCCAAATGCCGTTGATACTAATAATTTGCTTTTTGACTCTAATTGGGGTTTCAAGTTTACATTGATTCCCAATTTCTTTTTATCATATACTATTTTATATATTCAGTTTTTATTTCTTCTGCAACTTTGACCAATGCTAGATTCTACCTTTTGTTGTAATGAGAATTCTGTTAGAGTTATGTTAGGTTGCCTTTCACCTTTTTCTTCTTCACTTTTTTCCTCCATTTCTTCCTTTCCATCTCTGTGAGTATTTATTTTCATATTTTCTAATTGTTTGGTAGTTATAGTAATCTCTCAACACAGATCATCTAACTTTTTTGCTTTTTCTTCCTCTAAGAATCTTTTTTCAATTCTTTCAACTTTTCTTCTTGAGTTTTTAACATAAAAAGTGTTATTCCCTTCAATTTAGGTTTTTCTGTAAAAAATTTTGGGATAATATTAAATCCTTCATTATTTCTATAATATTTCATTTACTACAGACTAATATTATAGTATTTTGTAGGTCTTTAAGCTGAGTTTGGATTTTATAAAAATTCTTATATATATCACTTTCTAGTTGTAGGATTATTTTATTATACATTTTAAAGCTTTTATGGTAAATTTTTTAACAATTGCTTTTAATATCTTAAAAATTTCTTCTATTTTGATTTCTATATCTCTAACTTAAGAGATTATGGTCTTTGAGTCTTTGATAAACCTTAATTCTTATTTTATCTTTTTCAAATCTTTAGAATTTTTAATTTTCATTTATCTTGTCTCTAATAGACTCAAATTCTTGTGAGAGGGATTTTCCCATTCTTTGATTCTTCTTAAACTATTTTCGTTGATAGTTTCTATTTCTAGAATCTTATCAACGATAATTATATTTTCACTACGAATTATGTTTTTACCCACTGTATTGAGTAAATACATGTTAATCCCATCTATTTGTTCATTATTCATACTGATTTCAATAAATCAGCTATTTCTCTTAATTTATTAATCCTATATTCTCTAAATCTAATATGTTTATTATATAGTGCTACTCTAGCGTTTGCTTTGCCATTTTCTTGTCTTAACTTGACTAAGCGATTTTCTTTAATTTCTACTAGGACTCTTTCTTCAAATTGCACCACTTGCTCAATTTGATGACAAATATTTATTATTGTTCATGTATTTGTGGCAATATCTCCCATGAAGACTTTCTTGGGGTTTAATTGTTGTCTTATGTTTTACTTGAGGACTAATCCAGTAATTTTTAAATTTTATATAACGCCACTTAATGGCTCTAGTTGCCCTAGGGGTTGATTTGCCACTAATTTTTGAGTGTAAGGGGTGTTTTGCCTCCGTTCTCAGTTCAAGGGCTTATATGCCACCATATTGCCAAAATGGGGGCTTTTTTGCACCTTATGCCCCACCCAAAACATCCAACCAATGCTAATTTCAACCCTCCAATGTCTCCCAAGCCATTTGTTAATTGCAATTTGCAATCGAGATTTCAAGGTCATCACTATTGCTGTACATGAATGCTACCAAAATCAATCACCCAAAGGAAACTCATCTTTTAGAAAATGATCAGAGAAAGTGCTTCATTTTGTTTACCTAATGATGTTTCTTGAACTTCCAAGTTCCAAGTGTTGATGGATAATTGCATTAAAATTATTGCCATCGAACATGCACTTGTTCATCGTCCATTTATTCTCTATTTGTTAGTTGACATAACACATGCTCATCATGCTTATATCACAAAATAAATAAATTTTGAATCAAGTATTTGAAATTTGATTTTATATCTATGTTGTCAATTGCAATAAATACCTTAATAATTGACAACATGATGAGAATTAATTAACTATATATGTCGCGTAAAAAATTTAATATCATGTCAAAATTTGACTGCTAGATTTCAATATAAGACTCACATCTAACTTATAACTAATTAATAACAGTTAAAGTAACCTTTATTACATTTAATGCAAGTGCCTTTTTCCTATTTGTTCAAAAAGTGAGATTTTTTCATTTAACAGATAATCCTCACATGCATGTGCAATATAAATTTTGGGTCATGTCACATGGATCTCAAGTACTAATTTAAAAGGCCCACCTCACATGCATGTTCGATCTATCACATGGATTTTAGGTTAAAAACATGCTTAATATGTCCTCCCTTCCTACTACTAATATATATATGCCCTTCCCTCCTATAATCCTGAACCATCACAAAATCTCAAACTTCCCAAAAATGGAGTCTATGTTTTGATGCCATGATGAATATATAGAGATAAGAAAAGTAAAGGCATGAAGTTAAGAATGAAAAGAGATTTGTTGTGATTCACTCAATAAATGGTGACCTAAATCCACATACAAAGTGTAATATCCCAAAATTTACTAAAAACCTTAAAATTTAAGTTAGGGACTTATGTGAGGAAAATTATTATTGATGGGCCTAATAACTAAAACTTTCAAACTTAAGGGGGGATTAAAAGAGAAAATTTGTTGATAAATGAGTTAGGTTGACTTCTTTTTTCCCTCACTCCTGCGTGTTTTCCAGTCCTAAGTTACCCCAACACCTCTTCACCATGAGAAAATAGATAAAAACTTAACTTTTTCTTCTTTCTCTTAGCAAGGTTTAGAGATCAATGAGTTTATGGTTCCAAAATGATGCTCAAAAATTTCATATTTGGCTGCTACAAACTTCCAATCTCTTGGTCTGTGTTGGGTTTGCTGTCTATAGTAAGGGATCACCATTTCTAGCACTTTCCGATAAGCAGTCAGCCTTATTGCTCATCTTTTCACTCTTAATTCAAATTGGGTTAACTCTAATCTTCTAGAGTTTTCAATTTTGAGATTTTTTTTGTAATTTTCCTCCTTGGTTTTACCCTAGTGCCACCAAATCTGATTCCTTTTGCTAGAAATTATGACAACATGACCTTTCAGTTGTGTTTTGCCCAAAACTCTTTCTATAGATATCGGATTGAGTTCATTCTTGATTTTATGGAAAGTTAAGAGATAATCCTAAAATTTTTACGTTGGACATTTAACCTAGTTAAGCTGTTTTCATGGTGAAAACTTTGTTGCAAATTCAATTCCCGCAGGTGGACAACAACTAGCAGCCCAACCCTAAGTTAATATTTTGGCCATAACTTTCTTTGTAAATGTCAGATTAAAGTGATTCTTGAGCCTATAGAATGCTAAGACATAGGGTTACAATTTATCTTTAGCCATTTACCCCAAATCAGTCAATTTTTGGGCATGAATTTTGTTGAAACCTCTAATTCAAAATCAAACTAGAGATTTGCTCTGTTTTCTATTTGTTTTCCACATTATCTACTGCTACATTGCAGCATGGTTATAATAGACTTTTAGCTCCTATTTTCTTACTTTAAAACCCCTTGTTATTGCATTGTTGTGGCTATCTTTTTGCTACTACATTTATGCTTGAATGCTACCTAGTTTTGGTTGTCTTTTGCACTATTTTGTTGCTATTTTTGCCCAACAAATTTTTGTTGCTCAGGCCTTTTTCCAAACTTTTTGAAACTATTTTAAATAGCAAAAATCCTCACCATACTACCCAACTTTCGTGCTACTGTTTTAGGGTAGATTTGAGCTTGGTTTTGGGGTGGATTTTCCACTTTATTTTGTCTAGCAAATCTGCCTTATAAACCCACCATACGTAGGGTCTTTTAGTGCTATTTTAGACATGTTTTAAGTATAATTATGCATAAGAACATATATGCATATATTAATAGGGTTTTGATGTGTAGAAACAACCAAGAAGGGTAAGAGGAAGTTGTCTCTTTGGTTAGAAACTTGATTTTGGAATTTGAAACCAAATTAGTTAAATGGAGTATGTTGTAATCTTATTTATTCATTGATATGGTATAAGTTCTAAATCACCTTAAGTACTTTGAGTTCTTGAATTCCTTGCTTGTTATCTACTTATAAGGCGAGGTAAGTAAAATTATAATGCCCTTGGATTTTAAGGTAAAGATTTTTAAAGCATATTTTGAATTGTTTTTGAAATGGTGGGGGGACTAAACCCGTTTTACAAAAAAATGAGCATGATTGGTTTAGAATGAAGTTGTTATCATTTATTGATTTGAGCATGCCTATTTGGAGTTTACTGAACTGTTCTAATAGCTTGATATTAGTTTGTAAATTATGGATTTTCCTATAACTCTTGCCTGGTTTAATCTCTAATATGGCCATGTTTTGCTGTGCCCGCTAATGGGAGGTTTATAAACGTTAGTATATGTCGGCATGTATTCCTAGATATCGGTTTGTCCTATTATTCCTACCATTGGGATAGTACGCTGGTTATTTTTGTGCTCGCCAGTGGGAGGTTTATAAACACTGGTCATGACCTATAAAAGAGACATCTATTTCATTCTCGGACTTGTTCCATTTTTTTTCTTGATGCTTGATTACACTTGTTCGCATGTTATAACTTTAATTAAGGGCTATCCATATTTTATTTACTGAGTTATCTCACATAGTTTTCCTTGTCCACCATTTCAGGTAGCAAGGCTAGAGATGGGGAAACCAAGGGGAGTGATGATCTTAAAGGCTAGCCATTTGTATTTTGGATTTAAATTATCGTGGAGTTAGGTTGCTAGTCACATATATTTTTGGACAGAGATGATGGAAGATAGATCATTTTTTTGTGGACTAGATCCCCTTGAGATAATCTTAATTTTATTAATGGAGTTGTAAAATTTTTGTACATTCTTGGCCTAGTCAAATATTGGTTACAAAGTTAGATTTTAATTTAAGATTGTGGATCTTAGTTTAGTGGATTGCAACATATGAAACAAGTAGGTTCCAAGCCTTGTGCATTTGTGGGATCCTTTCACAAGTGTACGATGTTTGTTTTGTTCCCAATTTTGCGGTGTGACACAAAAGCCCTAAGATTTTAAATTATGTTACTTCTCAAATTAACTACATATTATCTCAATGGGTGTAGAAAACAAAATAGGAAATGATTTTGGGACAACCTTTTTGTATGACCTTTTGATATAACCTGACATGTCATTTAAATAATTGGTTGTTTTTATTTACATAAGACCCATGATATTGAATGCATCCACTCAATTGTACTAAAAGGTGGTATAAAAAGGTTATCCCTATAGCACCGCTCAAATAAAATATGGAATACAATAATAGGGAGAAAGTTAGCAATTTAAGGATCCTAATTGAGATTTGATTCAAATCTTAGTTTGTTTTGATTATGTCAAGTCTTTCCTTAATTGTCTCTACAAAATCTTCAACAAAAACAAAAATGAAATAATAATAATAATTATATTATTATAATAACTCAAAGAATAAACCATAAGAATCTAATCTTGTAAGGATGGTGGACGAAAAGCGATTCCTTATCTGGCAATTACAAGTTTTTTTCTTTCTAGGTTTTGAGAGTTCCTTTTTCTCCCAACAATAGGAGTCAAATACCTTTCCATTCCTTCTTTTCATTGTTTTCACAATAAACAACTAATTCCAACATGATGGCTGACCTGTTTGTGCATGATCTAGCATTTGCGCTTGATGAGAAGTTAGTATTGACAATCGATGAGGATGTTGAACTCGACTTGGATGTTGAGGAGCCAATGGATCAGTTAGAAAAAGGAGCAACATGGTGCTTAGCAAGAAAATTATTGATCAAGAAGCGTTATAATATGGAGGCACTAGAAAACACTTTAGCCAATGTATGGAAACCCATAAATGGCATGCATATGCGTATCTTGGATAACAATCTATTTGCTTTTTATTTTTTTCACCTTGTAGATTTGTAGTGAGTGCTAGTTGAGGGCCTTTGGCACTTTGCCAACCATACTATGGTTCTGAAAAAAGCATGTGGTGGTAGACGGGTGACAAAGGATGAACTTTTTGAAGTTCCATTTTGGATCCAAATTCATGGCTTGCCATCAAATCAATTGATAGTAGTGACAGGTTAACGGATTGGTGCAGAGATGGGGAAGCTCATCGATGTAGACGCGAGGGATGGTGATGCGTCGGGCATAGATTTCATTTGAATCCAGGTTGGTGTTCATACTAGGAAGCCTTTTCAACGTGGCATGAGGCTATCTCTGAAAGATGGGCCGATCTAGGTGGATTTTAGATATGACCACCTCAAAATTTTCTGATATTGATGTGGCATGCTTGATCATGTTAATCGTGATTGTTAAATGGGTTTGGACATGGAGCTATTGGAGAAAATGGAACGCCCATATGGAGATAAACTTTGAGCGCTACCACGCCACCTACAACAAGCTAGTTCCATGAGTACATGATAGTGGCTCCATGATGGCTCCCGCAATTATGTGGCGAAAGGGGCTCGGTGGAGGCATTCAAAGGCAAATATGGAAAGCTTGTGGGCACGAGAATCAAGCAAATCTTACAATGGAGGTCAAAGCCTTGATTGGCAAAATGATAACCTCAAGTTGGTGAGTGGTGATCATGCACTAAATCAGTTGACAATAAATGGAATTGATGCTATCCATAATGGTAGTTTGGGAGAGAGGCCTCTGCGCAAGAAAGGGGTTGCAAGAAAGGAACATGATGGTGATATAAGGAAATTGATGGGATCAAAAACCAAGTTGATTATGGAAGAATTTATAGCACATGATTCTAATGGGGCTGTGCTCAACCAATTTTCAAACTTTTTAGGGGGAAGCTCAAGCTTTCAAATAATGAGGCCAAGAAGGCCTATATACCTCGAATCTTGGCCCAAAAGGCACAAGCAGGTGAAATGGACCCAGTCTTTGTTTTTTCATTGAAATCGAAGGCAAGGGAGCCAGGAACCAAGACTAGAGCTTGGAAGGAGGCAAGACATGGAAGGCCAACTACTCAAGCTACTTAGTTTTCTACTAGTAAAATGAAGAGGAATGAGGAGCTAACTAAGCCATTGACAAGTAAAATGCCAACTGCAAAAAAGAGATGTAAAGGGGTGGAAAAAAATGGTAACATGATTGTTCTAACGATAGGTGCTGCGATGCAGGCCTACCGAACACCATGAATCTGTATTATTGGAACTGCCAAGTTCTTGGGAACCCTCAAGCAATTCAAAGTCTCATCGAATTGGTGGGACTGAAGAAACCTATAGTGGTGTTTTTATGTGAGACACTACTGAATAATGGGGGTATGGAGAGAGTTTGGAAAAGACTGGGCTTCAAATTCTATTTTACAATGGAGAGAAAGGGGTGTAGTGAACGTTTAGAAGTGATGTGGCAAAAAGAAGTGAAACTTTCTCTACTCTCTTATTTGATGAACCATATTGATATTGAAGTAAATGGTATTGGGGAGAACAAACGGTGATTTACTAGTTTCTATGGCCTCCCTAAAAGACACAACAGGAGGAATTCATAGGCATTGTTAAGAGACTTGGCAACCATATCGCCTCTACCTTGGCTCATCAATGGAGACTTTAATGACCCCTGATACCCCCAACGAGAAAGTAGAAGGAGTTCCATAGCTTGACTGGATATTGAGAGGATTTCAAGAAGTGATTGCTAGTTGTGGCATAACAGAGGTGCAGATGATGGGTAGCAAGTTTACATGGAGAAAGGGTCGAACAGAGGAAAAAGTAGACAAATGCTTGGCCACCAATACTTGGAAGACACTTTTTCCTATGACAAGGGTGAGGACGTTGCCACCTTTATCATCTGATCATACGCCGCTATGGATCACCCTTGATGGTAAACGTGACAAGTTGCACTTAAAAAAGCGTAAGTTTCATTATGAGAATATACGGCTCCGAGATGGAAACTGTAAAGGGGTTGTATAGTCTAGCTGGAATTCCATTGGGAAAAATGGTGACTGGAATGGCTTGACACTTAAAATAAAAGCTTGCTCCAATGATCTAGCACGATGGAACCATTAGCGCTTTGGCCATGTGCAACGAAAACTACGAGATTGTGGATGTGATATAGACTCCCTCAAAACTTGCCCCCAAATAGAGGCCATAAAAATTGAAGAAACAAAACGGATAAGTGAGATGGATTGGAGAGGGAATAAGTGATGTGGAGACAAAGGTTTAGGGAGCTATGGCTTCAAGAAGGGGATCGGAACACTTGTTTTTTTCGCCAATGAGCTTCTAAAAGGAGAGATCTTAATAAAGTTCAAGATTTAGTGGGAGAAGATGGAGTGTGGAGAACAAACCCTTATGAGATGCAGCAGATCGCCTTGAACTATGTTACGACTCTCTTTATCACTATATCCCCAACAAATCTCAATCAAGTAACATAAGGGATAAGGAGGATTGTTACAGCAGAGGATAATGCTTACCTACTACGTGAGTTTACAAAAGCAGAGATTGCTAGAGCACTTTTTCAAATGCACACATTAAAAGCCCTTAGACCAAATGGATTTTCCCCCAGTTTCTTTTAGAATTTTTGGGATATTATCAAGGATGATGTGGTGCAACCATGTCTTTGATTCTTAAATCACAAAGATGTACTAACTCCAAACCTAAACTTCACACACATCACACTTATCCCAAAGTGCTCTTACTCGAGAAGTATGATGAACTTACACCTTATTAGTCTATGCAATGTTATCTACAGGGTTTTGGCAAAAGCTATAACAAATCGTTTTAAACATGTGCTACAACATGTTGTCTCATTTGAACAAAGTGTTTTCCTTCCTAATAGATTGATCATTGATAATGCCTTGATTGCCTTTGAAATTTTGCATTTCATACGAAATAGGAGGAACAAGAAGAAGGGTTGGCAAAGAGTCAAATTAGACATGAGTAAAGCTTTTGATCGCGTGGAGTGGCAATATCATGAACACATAATGCGAGAACTGGGATTTGCAAATAGATGGCTAAGATTGATTATGGCTTGTGTCTCTTCAATTAGCTATGAAGTCCTCCTAAATGGCAAAGGAGCTGGAAAAGTGGTACCATCTAGAGGATTGCATCAAGGTGATCCATTGTCACCTTACTTATTCATTCTATGTGACAAAGGTCTTACAGCCATGATTCAGGAGGCAGAGAAGCATCAACTGCTACATGGAGTGAGGATCTGTGGGTAAGCATCGACGATCTCCCATTTATTCTTTGTAAATTACAGTTATTTGTTCCTACGTGCCACTAAAACAGAAGCTGCTAATTTATTGAGTATACTACAAAATTGTGAATCAACTTTAGGACAACTTGTGAACTTGCAGAGGTCTTCTATTACCTTTAGTAGAAACATGTAGCATGAAACCAAAAGGCGAATTCTTCAGCTCTTGTAGATGAATGAAATAGAGTTATCGAGTAACTATCTAGGCCTTCCATCACATGTTGGGAGATCATGCACAATAGCTTTCTCCAACCTGAAAACCAAGTTTTGGGCATGAATTAAAGATTGGCGGAAATAGCCTTTATTGAGAGCAAGAAAAGGAATTTTAATCAAATCAGTTTTCCAATCTATACCAACCTATGTCATGGGACTTTTCTACCTTACTATTGCTCTTTGTGCAGAACTTGAAAGGATTATGAATCGATACTAGTAGGGAGAGGGAGAGGATGTACACAAAATCCACTAAATGGAGTGGAAAAAGTTGGCTATATCAAAGAAGCAGGGTGGTTTGGGTTTCAAAGCTCTATGTGAGTTGAATATTGCAATATTGGGAAAACAAGGTTGAAAACCGTTGTCAAATCTTGATTCTCTAGCTACAAGGGTACTCAAGGCTAGATATTTCCCTCGATGTGACGTTTTAAACTCAGAATTGAAGCCTCTCTCAAGCTTGATTTGGCGTAGTATTTGGTCCTCTAAATAGTTAATGAAGCAAGGATGTAGGCGCCTTATAGGGGATGGCCACAACACTTATTTAGGGAGATCCATGGCTGCCAGGTGATTCCCAATTTCATGTCAAATCTCCATAGCTATAAGGTTGCAATCTTGAATATGTTAGTGATCTTATAGAGAATGACTCACACACTTGGAAGCGAGAAGTGATTACGTCCATTTTTAACCCTTATGAAGCACAATTAATCATGTCGATCCCTTTGTGTTGGGAGAGGAGGAAGGATACCTGGACATGGAACTGTACGAGAAGCAGAAGCTACTCAGTTCAATTTGGTTACCACAAGGCCATCCACATGAAAAGATCCCATGTTAATCCTTCTAGCTCATCCATTGAATTCAAAGGGCGATGTCTTTGGCACTTACATATTCCAGAGAAGGTTCACATACTGGTATGGAGTACATACAAGGAGATTCTCCCCAACTCAAAGAATCTATTTCAGAGGAAAGTTGCTATTGATCTTGAATGTCCTATGTGTCATCAGGAAATCGAGACTGTAACCCCTTACTTTCTATAATGTCATGTAGCCTGAGCAGTTTGGTTAGGAACCCCTTTGTGCCTTAGGGTATTCGAGCTTTATATAGAAAGCTTTGCTTACTTCTTTGATGCCATGGCAAACTTATTCAGTCAAGAACAGTTAGAACTTTTATGTATCTTATATTAGAAACTTTGGGAGTGCAGGAACAGTGTATTGTGGGATTACAGAATAGTTGATCCTCACCAAATAATAGAAAAATTATTATTTTTCTTGGTTATCTCATCAAGGGGGTGGTGTGCTGCAAGTGTGCAAAGGTTGAGTGAGACTAAATGGCGGCCACCTACTGTTGGGTTTATAAAGGTGAATGTGGATGGGGCAATTTTTGAACAACAGAGATTGTATGGTGTAGGTGTAATGGCTCAGGATTCTTCTAGGGAAGTATTAGCTGCCATGGTGTCTAAGGGACATGGAATGCTTTCGATGGAGGAGTGTGAAACATGTAGCCTACGAAATGCATTGAAGTGGGCCAAGAACCTTATGTTTGACAAGATTGTTGTGGAAATCAATTGCACGAGCATAGTCACAGCAATCAACAACAATCACATTTTAAACTTCAACCTTGGTATAATCCTACTAGACTGTAAGCACCTTATGGCTTCTTTTGCTATTTGTCGATTACAGCATGTTCAAAGAATTGGGAACTCAGTAGCTCATGAGCTTGCAAGAGGGTGCTCCAGGCTGAAGCTGATCTATTTTGGCTTGCAGACATACTAGATTTCATTGCACCTTTTGTAACAGGAGATTGAACACTTGATTAATATTATATCTTATCCTTGTTACCATTTTTATGAATAAAACAAGCGCATATTTCATATCAAAAAATAATAATAATAATGGTTTCCGATAAAACTAATAGTCTAACTTCTAGATTTTTTTTAAAAAAAATTTTGATAGGGCTTCTAACTTTTAGACTTAAGATAACCTCTTAAACATAATATTGAATTTTATTGTTTCAGCTCTTATTATCATATCAAAAAACTATTAGTACATACTTAATTTATTATTTTTTTATATTTATTTTGATTTAATTATTAAAATATAATATAAATACAATTAATTTAACTTATTTTTGTATTTTATATGTATAATTATATATTTAATTTTATTTATTTTTAATTTAAAATAAAAATAATAATTTTTTAATAAATTATTATGTAATATCTTAAATTGGAATGTATAACAATCATTACCTTATCATATCTCATGAATAGTCCCAAGCCACAATAGACCCCTGGCGGTTTCAGTTAATTTGGAACGGCGTTCATACCGAGTACCGACTCTCGCGTCTAAAAAAATTAAATCAAAAACTAAAACTACCCCTAATGGGCCAAATAGTTGATCACCACCCATTCACCCAATGCCAAAAAAAAAAAAAAAAAGGAGATATTACAGGACAAAGGATAATAAGGACCTAGCAAAACTGCCTTTTTCATAAAAGGGGTAAGGGGTAACGTGCTCCAAATCTTCACAACTTCACCTATTGACCTTTTCTGCAAAAACAATGAATTTGAAAGAAACATGAACAAAACCCCTTCAGATAATAAACATATTACGAGTACTACTATATTAATTTCATAATTTTAAGATAATACTAATATATTATAATATTTACAAGAAAGATATTATTGTGTAACATTGACATGTAATCATGTCTAAACCGGGCATCATGTGGGAGTACTTTGTCCTAGCTGCTGACCCAAAATCCTCGGAGAAACTCATGCTAAAGCTTAATTTTTGTTCCTGTCAGAAGCACGCATTATATGATTCTTCCCCTATAATTCAATCTGCTCGAAGCCCTAAAACCTTTGGCCTATAGTGTTTTTGTTTTCAATTATACATGATACAACTAAAATGCATTTAAATTTATACTTTCTATATCTCAAAATAACTGTATTACTTGTCCCGCACTCAGTGGCCCAATGGTAACCCCCTTACAGGGACGTACGTAGGACTAAAAGAACTTGGGATCAAATCCCAAGTCCCCCATTCTCCTTTCCCCCAAAAAAAGATTTCACATTGTTTAAAAATAATAATAATAATAATAATAACTGTATTATTTAATTTTGAATTTTTCATAAATTAATTGTCTTTTTTTTTCATTTTTTAGGATTAATAAATATTTTTTACTACAATTTTATCATTATTTATTTATTTTAATTAATTATTTTATTACAAAAAATCTTATTTTATCCTTTAACTTTTTTCTAAAAATAATATAAATAAATATATTAATATTTTCTAAGTCTTTAATTGTAAAAAAATAAAAATAAAAAAATGAAAATTATTTTGGGATAGATAAAATATAATTTTTTTCCTTCCTTAGCTTTTGGGACATTAATTAATATTAATTTATAGAATATTATTGATTCATACAGTAGATTAAGCTGCCCAATTTTCTAATTAAATTTATATGGTCTATATGGTTTATACTAAAGCCTTGCGCACATGTGAAAACAGTCAGAGTTCTTAGTATCTATCACATGCCCCCCCCCCCCCCCCCCCCTTTTTTTTTTTTTTTAATTTAATGTGGATGCTCAAATGTTGTTGCTGTATATGCATGCATAAATTGTTTGGTTGATATGGAAGATTTTGGTCCAAATTTAAGATTTTAGCATAAAAAAATAAATAAAAAAAATTATAACCTCTTGATATTTAAATATTAATATTATTTATAATATTATTATTTAAATATTTTTAATAAATTATTTTTATATATTAATTTATTAATAATATTTAATTCTTATTATTATCATTCTTATCATTTTAATTGCCAAAAAATTATAATTTTCCTTAATTCTTATTATATAGTATTGTCAAGGTTGCATTTTTAATACGGCATTCTTGTAAACTCTTCATTAATATTTAATAATTATTTATAAAAAGTATTGGGCATCTATATAATTATTAAAATATACTATAAAAATTTAAAATTAACTTAATTATTACAAATTAATATTTTTAGTATCGTGTTGCGTAAAAAAATGATTTATGAAGCAATTCTAACCACTGACCTAAATGGGTGAATTTAAGACTATTTGCAAATTGCGCCATAGGCACAACAATTCAAAGCAAACTTCAGAGTAATAAGAAACAAGAAAACAGGGGACTTAAAAGAAAAGAAAAAACAGGAGAGACAAAACCTGCCCAAACTGCGCAATGCAGACCCCCTCTTCCGCCATTGTTGTTTGTACTAATTGCCCAATTTCAAAAGAAAATTAATCGCCTCCATACTGCCAAATTGCGTCAACTTTGGCATGAAATCTAAGGGAATGTTTGTGGATTTCCTTCAATTAAGCCCAGAGTCATATAAAATAATTAACTATTATTTCACCAACTTTCAAAACATTATTGCCTCCTTGACTTTTTCAAGCTTCGCAAACAAGTAATTAACATATACTCCATTGGAAAAAAGAAAAAAAAAATGTCTATGAAAGTGATGCTATTATTTGCATCACTTCCACAATCAATGCCATTTTTTGCTTCTAGAATAAGAAGCAAAACTAGCAAGTGGTTTTTTAATTGGCATGAATAATAATGATTAAAAAAAACTTGGACTTTTCTAATGATTTTCTCTATAATCTATTGTAGAACTTATGATTGAAGTATCAAACTGATGTGAAGATTATTATTATTATTTTTTTATCTTGATTGCATAATATCAAGCAATCATCTTTCATTTTTTATTTTACTTTATCTATATGTCATAAAATTTAAACTTAAAATCTCTTATTTCAAACGGAAGAAAATTACCACTAAATTATTTAAAGTGTTAGCAAAACAATATTTGCTTCAATCATTTGCAAATTATAAGAAATAACATATATGTGAATGAAAATTATGCAAATATGTATGCATTATAGAGACCTGTGAATTTGGTAAACTAGTTTTAAGTTCAATACAACGCCTGAAGTGTATATATATATATATATATATGTATTAGGGCTTATTCTTAGGTTGGTGATGGAAAGCACATCTTCTATTATTATAAACACAAAATTATTACTAGGTTTTGACTAATCTGACAAACTTATATAAACTATAAATATATAAAAGTTAAATTACATTGCCTAGCTCTATGGTCAATTTCCAACATCAAGACTATAATAGTTGGGTATGAATAAAACAACTATCAAATTCCAATTAATTAATGGTATTTGATCTTAAATTTGATTCGAATTCATATTGTTCAAACGAAGGCGATTTTATTGAAAGGGGATGGAGAAAGTGGAACACGTGGGTAATTGGAAGAATTGAAGCCATTGTTTTTTAGTTGTGAACTCTTTGTCAAAATGCTGCTGCGCATACAAGTGCATATATGAAAATAACAACCATTTTCTCAAATCTTTTATTCCACTAAGTCACCGAGGAGGTGGCTGAATTTAAGAGTTTGTTCCCCCTCAAACCATTCTTTTTATTTTACCAAACACTTTCAACCAATTAATTATAACATGATGAGTGCTCCTTCCTCTCACATGTAAATACTCAATTCTTGACATTTATGACTGTGGCTTATGGAAGGAGGACTACCACTTTAACGTGGTTTTGGTTTCGTAATGACATGAAGTATGAACGTCCTAGTTTCCTTGTGAGTCAATTTATTTTTATTGCTTGTTGCCAATATGGACTTGTAAACTAAACGACAAATCTGAAAAAACGGTCTTCTAATAGTGTTTTTGGTTTTCTTAGAAGCTTACTTCCTCTTTTTGTGTATTTTACAGCCAGAAGACATTATTATTATTATTATCTTTGATTTGGTTTACTATTAAGCATAGTTGATAATTGTAAAGTTAATTGACAAATAATAAATAATAATTATTTATTATTTAAGTGTTTAAATTAGTCTAATAAACTAATATTTCCAAACACCCTAGCCAATTGTTTAGGGAGAAAAGGCTAGAGTAATAAAGTTAGCTAAACCAAATATACTTGTTTTTATTTTGGGTTGTACAATGAAATACAAGCCTCCCTAATTCTTTCATTAACCCCACCAGCATGCATATGACTCAAACCTAGGATCTCTTCTACTAAAAGAGATCCCACCAGACCTTTTAGGTCATTGCTTCTAAAAGATATTATTGTTCATTAAATTAAGTTGATCAATTTTTTTTTTTTTTTTGTAAGAGTCAACCAGTAAGAGTTTCATACTTTTCAAGTTGGGCTACACAATAAGAGTGCAGTATAAACACTGAATGTTTAAGGGTGTTTCTAGTTTGAGAGAAATGAACATGTGGATGAGTAAAGGAAACCAATCAAAAGCACAAGTTCTAGTATAGTTTTGATGAGAGTCATATTGCCAAGCATTACCAAAACTAAAGGTAAAAACATAACAACTATTCAACAAGCAGGTATTTTAAAAAACATGAAACCAATATACCCTAAGATTTTAAATATAAAAACATAAAGGAATAAAAGTTTCAAACATAACAACATAAAAGAACAACATTCTCAACTAATAGAAACCACAAAACAGTGCAACCTCAATATTGTTTCAAAGATAAATGTTATTCTATGCAGGTTCAATAAAAGCTTTGAAAAGCTAAGCATTTGGAGAAGATTGATGTCTTAAGAAATCTTTACCTTCACTTTGAACAGTTGCAGTTGAATTGTTTGCATCCTAAGAGCTACTTGACCCTTCTTCCTCTTCTATCAGAGACCAATTGAAGAAACATGCAACATACCTTGATTACAAACCTTCTTCAACTCTATGTCGGCACATGAACCTTTGTAACAACATCCATACCTTTAAATTTAGAAAGGTAAATATGCACAATCATTCCACAATGGGGAAGTAGCATCTTTATCAATTTCACAACAAAGTTAAAACACCATAAGCTACTAGAAAGCACAAAGGCTTTACCCTCAAAGGATTCCTTAAAGGTTTGAATAGTAGAGGTAGCAGAAGCTTGCAAAGATGAAACTTGAGCCTTTAATTCAGAAATAAAGCTTTCCAAGTAGAGTTTTTAGGAGACAACTCATTCAATTATTATTAGAGAGAAGACTAAGAGGATTTAATAAACATCTTCTCAGCAAAGGCAGCTAAAGAGATAAGTTCTCTTCCCTTTTTAATAAGTCATAGCATTATTGAAGCATAAATAATTCCTTCTTCAATCTCTTAACCTTGATTAAACCTAACCCCGACATAACTTTTCTCTCAGCATTAATCTTTTCAAAAGTTAGTTGATGACATAGGTTTACGAGATTTTTGCTTTTTTCCCTTATCACAACAAGATCAACCTCAACATGGTAAGCTAAATCCTTTGTTCAAAATAATATTTTTCATATATGGTAGTATTGTGCAAACCTAAACAAAGAAACAAAGGAATATCACCAAGACAAAAATGAAAAGAAAACAAATCATTCATAAAGAAAAAAACATAACATGAAAAAGGGAAAACAAAGCACATACACCCACAAAATTATGAACAATCATATCATGCAAAGCTCCTGAAGGGAAATCCAAAAACAATTTCTTATCACCAAGAAGTAACAAAGATTTGTAATACTCACGAGCCATGTAACTATGATTGAGAATTAAAGGTCCATCAATACGAGCATCAAAACTTATGTAAAACAGAAGAATAGATAAAGATGTATGCAAATAAAGCAAGAAGAAAAAGGTGAAAAATGAAAACAACATAAAGTCATGCTAGGATGGACTGTGTCCTTCAAAAGTGGTCTCAATAAAGGTTTGGCAAAACTTTTCCCAATAGAAAACCCTAAAACTGAGGAAGTCAAAGCTTTTCCTTCAAGAGAAAAGCTCTATAGCTCGTCATAAAGCAAAATAATAGAAGACAAAGTTTTGTTATCAATATCTATCACAACTTTTTTCTTCACATCATTCACAGAACTAGTATCAACAACTTTGGCAAAAAGAGAGGCCTTTAACCTCTTAAATTTCCTTACACCTACAGATGCAACTTTAGAAGTAGATCCTTTAGATTTGCTTGACATCATTTTAACCTTAATAGAATGGCTCAAAGCAGCCAAGGTATCAACACCTCTACACACAAGTAAACAAAAATCACAGTGAGATAAGGAAAGAAAATGTGGGTAGAACAACAAAAGAAGGTGAGTAAAACGCATTAGTAGCATTAAGTGGGGGATCAAAAGCAATAGTAAAGCTTTCTTCACTAGCTTTCCTCTTAAGGGGATGTTTAATTTGAGAAAAGCGTCTAAACTTGCTAATACAAGAAGAACAGCAAAATTGGAGCTACAAGAACTAAGAACCCAAATATTTGCATAAATCAAATGCTTTTGGACACTTAAGTCCCCGACTTTCATAGAAGATTTGATGATAAACCTATAGATGACATTATAATCTTTTGCAAAAAGAAAAAGGTTGGTAATAGTCATCTATGGGGTTCTCTAAATAAATGGGAATTTAGTATTGTTTGGCTATTATTGAACGAGCTGTCTTTGAAAAACTATTCTGAAAAGCTTTGATTCTGAATTGAAGGCTCATGTTTCACCTTTGTAAGCTTTTGCTACCTCTACTATTCAAACCATTAAGGAATCCTCCAAAGGTAAAGCCTTTGTGCTCTTTGGCACTTAGGGTATTTAACCTTGTTGCAAAATTGATGAAGATGTTACTTCCTCATCATGGAATGATTATGCATGATTGTCTTGCTAAATTCGAAGGTATGCATGTTTGTATTTTAATAAACTTTAGTAAATTTAAATATTTTTTCTTAACTTTTTAAAATTTTGATTAATAAATATTAATTTTTTTAACTTTTTTAAAATTAAAATTGCAGAATATTGAAAAGAATTTTAAAGCGTACGGAAATAATGGTTTTTGATAACTTTTTTTAAATACTAACCTTTAATAATTAGAGGTCATGTATGTTCTTTTGATAACTTGATTATAAGCTGTCTGCGCTTAACAGAAGCACACCTGTCACAAGATTTTCCACTGTAGTTCTCCTTCTTCCACGTGGCATGTCGATAAGTTCAGACTGTTATCGTTATTCCTCACCGTCACAGACGATTAACCGTAAACCCCATTTTAATCCGGTAAAAATAAAAGGGCATAAAGTAGAGTCTAATGAAGCAGAAGTGTCAGATTTTGGCGGCCAACCGTCAAATTGATAGGTGACACGTCGTGGGATGTGGGCCATGTGGCGGTTAAATTTCTCTGTGTCAGTTAATATCGGTTGGAATAAAAAAAATACTGCATAAAATGCTTTTGTTCCAGTAACATCTTCAAACTTTAAGTTGATTTTACAGTCAGTTGATTTGCTGCAGCGGTATAATTAAAAGTATGAAAGGATGACATGTAATTAAAAAAATATATTGTGGTATTAAATAAATATAAATATATAAATATTATAAGTAAATTTTTAAATTAAAAATTAATTATACAACATGATACTATAAATAAATGAATGAATAAATCAACTAATAATATTATTTTCATTAATTTTGAAAAAATTACCTTTAAACGAATAAATGTGATATTTACGCAGAGACGGAATCAATGTCGGACAAGGGGGCAGCTGCCCCCCTAAGCTTTTGAAAATTTTTAAATATGATACATTAATTTTTATTTTCAACAAAACTTTGTTTTTTGAGTTTTGAATTATTGGGACGATTTTAAATACAAGAGAAATATTTTGGATTTAGATAAAAGAATCATTTCTTTTTGATGATTAATTTTTAAAATATGATAATTTGGTCTAGGTAAAAAAAATTAAAAAATAATCAATATCTAATTAATTACATTGATGTAACTTATACAAGTATTTACATTAGTTATATATAATTTTTTTTATATAATTTATATTCTATGAAAATAATAGTTGAATTTATTATATTCACATAAATCATACATTGTAAATTTAAAGTTGTTTTAATATAGATAACCATTCAAAAAAAATAAACTATGTTTTTATACTATTTATTTAATAGTATTAAAGTATATATCATTCAAAAATAACTAAACATATCTAATTTTCTTGATAAAGCTATTTATATCTAATTCATTTAAAATTTTACATACATAACTTAAGTGATACATGCACAAAATTAATAACGACATAAAAATTAATATAAATTATATTAATATAAACTAATAAATAACTCACAAAAATTTTAATTTTTGCCCCTTAAGTTGAATTTTTGGCTACGTCATGTTTACACACTTAGTTATTGTAACTTTTTTTTTATGAGAAATAGAGAAATATATTAAATAATAAAAAATTACAACATAATCTCCATCTTATGACATATAGCCAAAATCAAAATAACCTAAGGACAATATCAGAAGCATAACCTACAGCATTGATAACAAACTTAAACTATACCCATGACGGATATAGAAAATTAAGCAAAGAGAGCCATTGCAACTAGGGATTGAATTTACAATTGTTGTATGTGCTAAATAGGGCTACTAATGTAGAAAGAGGAGTCACTATGGCATTAAGAACTACTAAACATCCTCACCTGTTTAACAAGCTTCTTAGACAGAGCAAAGGATTCCGGCCCAACTCACAAGTTGTCGCCCTACTTGTTCTTAAAGAAGGACAACCAAGAGGGGTACGGGTCTTTTCCTGACAAGCACAAGGCTCCCCAATCGCCTCCATATTCTCCCAATCATGTTCCCATCTTTGTCGATCCTCTTCAAACCCATGCTGTTGAAACTCATTAAAGGAACTAGAGCCCCTTTGCCAGCTTGAAAATTATGCTTCCCACATATACCATAGCCGGCCTTACCAATAGCATCCCTTTCCTTCAGCAATCAACTAGCTGATCAAGAACTGGTGTGAACTAGATTCTCTGAATTCGACCCCTGCGAAGATCCCATCCGAGGAGATGCACCAAGGTGAGATTCTTGCCCATTAAAGAGCAGAACCCACTTCACTAGCAAGATCAATTCTAATCGCAGCCTTCAAAAGTTAACAGATGTAAACCCTAAAAAATCCAAAAAGTCGTTGCCTTGTGGTCCCTTGGGTTGGAGTTTCCAAAGCAAGACAGTGACAAGAGGAAGGAGGAGATCAAAAGGAGAAAGGGAGGGGTAAGAAGAAAGGAGGGATAAGGAACTCCCATGCCGAAGAAAAACCCTAAGGAGAAAAACCTTCTATCATTGCTCTTAACCCTAGAAGTAGTACACGGGAGAAACCCTAGAGAGGAGAAATCCTAAGGAGAGTTATTGTAACTTTAATTTATCAGTAATGTAGCAACATCAAAAAACTTATCAGTAACGTGCATCTATGACTATCACCAAACAATCTCAAAATGAAAAGTTAAAAACCAAAGGGAGTACTCACTGCACTACTACTATACAAAATTTTGTTATTTACATGGTAGCATAATAACTTAATTAAAAAAAATTAAAAACTGAATTTCTATTTGAACTATTTTTCAATTTTTGAAGTATGCCGACGGACAGATCTTTGTCACCAAAAAAAAAAAATATAGTGGATAAAAATTAAAGAATTTTATATCAAGTCTGAATCAAATTGTAAAATAAAATAAAATAATGTTTATTTTATGGACTAGAGCAAGTGGTTCAAGTAGGCAAAAGAGAGAGGGAGGGGAAATCATAGATTTAAACTGTTGCTATGAGGATATATGACAGTTTTTTATATCAATGAGAAAACAACTTCAATTATCAATATTTTACAATACAAATAAAATTGTTAGATGTGAAAATAGCTTTTAATTAAGGTTTTTTTGGCTTATACTTTTGACCACATGTTAAAGTTTGTCATAAATGTATATGCTCCCTTTGTTTAAAATAATTATTGTTTTTTGAATTTTTTTAAATTAAAAATTTAAAAACAATAATTTTATTTATTTATAATGCTTTTAAAATATAAAAGATAAAGATAAACTTTTTTTGATTGGATAGTTAATTAAATTGAATGGATAACAATAAAATTAAAGTAGAAAAAAAATATTTATTTACGTTGAAAAATGTAAAATTGAAAAACACTTTGAGATAAGTTCAAAATAAAATAAGGACAATTATTTTGAAATAGATAAAGTAAAAAATATGAAAATTGATATTAATTAAGTGTTGATACCAATTGAACAAATTTAATTGAATAGTTAATAAATTGGAAAATGATAAGTTTACCCAAACTGTCGACACCCTCCATTACACCTGACTTAAATTTCCGTTATTTCCGTTAATACACTTAACTCCGTTTCATCTTCGTCATCCATTATCTTCTTCCCTAACTCCAACCAGCGGTTCTCCTCTTCTTCGACTCTTCACTGTTCCCATGTCTTCTCCAGCACCGGCGCCGGCAGCAACACCATCACCACTGTTTGGCCACTGCTTTTCCTCACTTCTTCCTTCTTTTTCTTCCTCCCTTCTCCTTCCTTTCTTTCTCTTCCTCCATTCTCATTCATTCT
>BPVZ01000048.1:1291843-1306063 GCA_020521535.1 Rubroshorea leprosula
AGTTCAACGAGCTCATAGAGGCGAGCTCGTGTGAGGGATTTTCTATTTCTAAATGAGATAGGTTTGAGACGAAGTAAAGTCTCTTGGCCAAGAGTGCGTCGTATATAAGGTACAATACGTTATGTAGTGAGCTCACCTATAGCAGCGTGAAGGCGAGCAGACTGTGGATGAGCTGAGCAATTCCAGCCTTTAAAGATTTTTTATATTGAGGTCGTCCTGCTATTAAGAGAATAAACTAAAACAACACTGATAGAATGTGGATACCAAGACAAACTGAAATGAGCGACCTCAATCGTCACTATAATGTAGATCTCTGGGATACAAAACAAATCTGAAGGAATTGGTAACAATCTAACGTTTGGTATTCTTTGATATTCAAAACTGAGGTGAATCTCTTATTTGTTACAACTTGAATCATTGAGATTTTTCAAATTTTAAATTGAGATGAATCTCGAATTTGTTACGACCTGATCTCTGGGATTTGGAAATATCTAGGAGGTGTGATTTGTTACGACCTAATCCTTGTCATTTTTGAAATTTAAATTGCAATGCAAGACGAGATCTTTGAAGGGATATGGCTCAAAGCGGTTAGTATCCCTCATTTCTCCCCACAATAAATGCTGGCTCAACATTTGAAGAGACGTGACAGCTAAAGTCGGCGGATGTTACACGCCAGGCCATAAATAGCTGCCACGCGTAGGATTTTAATTAGTTATCAAAGAGGCGTGTATGACAATCATAGGCACGATCACTTAACCCCTTTGTCATTTCTCTTTCTCCTTTGGCATTTCTGTTTCCATATTCTCTGTGCTTTTCTGCAACGAAGGACTCTAAAGCTTTTCAAGTGAAGTTTTCAAAGGATTTTAGATTCAACCCTTTCAGGTAATAACAAATGGAATTTTTTAGAGAAGTTGGAGAACTCCGGGGTAACCAGGGCATGGAAGAGGAAGAGGGTGTTATGTCCGTAGAGCCGATTGTGATGATTGTACCTCCAGAACTGCAAGACTTGCCGAAAACCCCTACACCCGAGAGTAATGCCAGTTCGAGTGCACACGAGGGCTCCGGTGATAATCATTCTTCGCCATCTGAGGGGTCGTCATCAGAAAGGACTCCCAATGCTGGAAAAGATGTGGGGGAAGGCGTAAGTAGTCCCTTGCAGGAAAGCATGGAGGTGAATGTGGATGTGCCTATGGTTGCAGGTTAGGAGAATAAGACTATAAGTGGTAGGATGAGCAACCTTCGCAAGGCTCCACAGACATTGGGTGCTGGATTTAGGTTTAGGGCGAACCTTCATCATGAGGTAGCAGATAGTGCCACCTCCATTAAAGGATATAAAAGGCTGGAGGAAATAATGAGGCAATATCACGTCCCCAAAACAATTTTGCTCAGAACCGGCACTAGAAATGAAAGGGCCTGCACTAGAAATGAAAGGGCCTGCACAATGTTGCCAACAGGGTGGATACCCATGTATGTGGATCACTTTGATGACGGCCTGTGATTCCTTCTGCTGGGGCTAATTTTTGACATTTTGGCGGAGTACGAGCTAGCGTTGACACAGTTGACCCCCAACAGCATAAAATTTATTATAGGATTTATGTTGTTGTGTGCAAAGTTAGAGATACTTGCGAAGGCAACTGTGTTCAGATCGCTCTTCTTGTGTCGGTTGAGTACCACTCAAATGATGTGGTACTATATATCTGGGATAGAGAAAATGTCGATTTTACCAACGTGAGGAATAAGGTATCCAGATGGAAGGGACAATTTGTTTTTGTCTAGGATACACAAATAGAGAGGGTCAGCAACGATCTAGCAACTCGTCTCTCTAGATGGCACTTAGGGCATACTTACATGAACTATCCCATGATAACTCCTGACAACCTGGAGCTTAAGGATAGAATAACAAACTACGTAAAAGCGGAGGGGTTAGTTGATTTGGAAGCTCTGGTTACCCTGAGGTGCTCGCTATGCACGGGTTTGTGGATGTTGCAAACCTGTTCAGTGAAGGTACATTTCTATTGTAAATTATAATTTTTCACGATCTGAGTCTTATTGCATTTGTTTGTGCACGAGAGATGAGTAACATGCTTGAGAGACAACATGAACGGGCTCAACGCTCACGAGCTAGAGGGGTTGGGTCTAGCATGCATAGGTAAACGCGCTTTGACAAGCAGCCGCCTGAAGCTCCTCGTAGCTCGTCACAAAAAGAGCAAGGCTCAAGCTCGGCTTCACAGCCACACGCCGAATGTAGAGTAGAAGCCGTTTCTGTTGAGACTTGGAGGTGTGCTCGTGAAGATTCCGATGCTGAAGATGATGTACCACTGATTTGGTGCAGGTTAAACTCTGGGAGTCAATTTGGAATGGTGTGTTCACCTGACGTGCCCACTGCCCCAGCATGTGATACTGCTGAGGCACTGCCTACACCAGCACCCAGCATGGGCCCCAGAATCACATACCCTAAGGGTTTTAGCTATACTAAAGCCGACTGTCAGCTCGCCATGGTTTAAGGTACGCAGAATTTTGTTCCACCTGCTGACCATTAACACGCCAAGGGTTATATTTAGCAACACGAGAGTCACACTGCTATGTTAAAGCTGATGGATGTAAGTATTTTTGCTAAACAATCATGTTATTTGTTGTATTAATTTTGTATTAAACGATAACTATAAAAATGTTATTACAGGCGTTAAGCTATTCGGTAGCTTTGTTTGAGAGTGAGCAAGTAGCTCGTGGGCAAAATTGCGAGCTGAGTGACACGTGCAAGCGGTTGACATCTGACAAGGTGAGCTTGGAGGATGAGGTGAACCGTCCGCAAAGCTCAGAGATGGCCAACAAGGCTGCATCTTCTGAGAGCCGGGCTGATGAGTTGGCCAACAAAGTCAACCAGCTAAAGGAGGAGCTGGAGAAGGTTCAGGCCGAAAAGGAGAGTGGGATCCAAGCAGCCATGGATAAGGTCATTCATGCGGTGGATCGCACAAAGAAGGCTGAAGCTGAAAGAGACAACGCTCTGAACAACCTCAGCACTCTCAGACAGCGAGTAGCAATGGCTGACCAAGATCTCGCCCACGTAGAGAAGGGGCTACGGAAAGCCAAAACTTAGTACCAGAGCTGCAAAAGCATTGCGCGAGCTTAAGGAGTGGTGGTTGGTAGGTGTCGATATGTTCAAGGATGCCGTAGCTGTGGCATCCATGAACACCACAGCAAAAATTTATAATGACATTCATGGAAAAGTATTGAATCACCAACCAGACTTTTCGATCAACGAACTGGCATTTTTTTAGGGTGAGGAATTTGATGAAGAGGGGAAGAGCCTTGCTTCCCCTGCTGATACCACCGTGCAGCTTAGGTGGGAGTGTAGACGACCACTTAAGATTTTTTCAAAATAAATTGAAAAATTAAGTGTGAAAATATAAAAAAGAGGGAATCGCCACTCGTCCAAATTATAAGGTGGGACAAATCACCTAAAATGGGTCTGCGTAGAGATCGGAGATCGGGGGTTCGGTTAAGAGTGAGGAAGGGCATACACGCACCTTACAATCCTCCGTTTAAACACGGTTGCATACTTTAAAATTGGGGTTTTAATTCAACTTATTCATTATATTTTTGTTTGAGTCTTAAAAAGCAAACTTGAAAAAGAGATAAATCGAATCAAAACATTTTTTTTTAATTTTTGGATTGAAATAGACAATCAAGAACATGCATGCACAATAAACACAAATAAAATTTAAATGGACTGATTTGATTAAAATAAAAAAAATAAAGGACTGATTTGAAAAAGTTTAAAACTTTTGGACTAAAGTGCTTAAACATGAAAAGGTTGTGCGAAATTGAAATAAAAGAGATAACTTTTGATTTTTTTACTTTTTAACCTTTTTAGTTTTTTTTATTGGATTGGGTCGGGTTGATCCATCCAAAAACACGAACCCACCAACCAAAGTGGGCAAAAACAGATTAAAAGCTAGACCAAAATGAAATTTGGACAGAAACAGAAAGGATCTGGATTTTCTGTTCGGCCATCCAACAGAACAGAACAAAGAAAGCAAGTAAACATCCATTCCAATTCGGATCCATGAAATTCAACAAACATGCTTGATTTCATTTGCAGTATCATCATCTAGTACAGTTTTAATAAAGCAAAACTCTATGAGAATCAGAATCAAACAAGGTGAAATTTCTGGGAAAAAAAGCAGATTGAGATCCGAAGGGAGGGATCCCACCCACGGGATCAAGCTCCCTTCTTCTCCCTCACGGCTCTTCCCAAAAATTCCTCTGTTCAGAAATTACCTAAGGCAATGAAACCCAGAAAATGAAACCAGAAAATGAAGTTCCTCTGGAAGCTCGGTGATCCTTCCTCTCAACCACCGTTGTTACCCCCTTTCTTCTCCAGTAAATCCCCTTCTATTGCTCTCAAAAACTCAGACGAAACTCCCCAACAAAGAGACCCAAAATCAACCAACCATCCCCCTTTTCAATCTGATTTTTCTCTATATATATACCCGAATAAAAGATAAAAATAAAGATAAAAATAATAAAAAAGCCTTGCTCTGTCAATCAATAATAATGCTGATTTGTCTGGAGCTGCTGTAGCGTGCAGAGGCAGAGCAGCAGGGGTGCAGCAAGGCTCGGTGCAGGGTCATGATGTTGGCACAGAGTGCAGGCGTGCAAGCAACGTGGGTTCGGCGCAGCAGGCGGCAAGGGGATCTGGTGCTGCAGAGGATCCGGCTTTTTGGCAGAAGCAGGAGCGCAGGATCAAGTGCAGGTGTAGCAGAGTGCAAGGCACGGGCGTGCAGGGGCGTAGGGCGCAGGCTCGGTGCAGCAGGGGGCGCAGAGAAAGGAAATCTGGGTGTGATCGGGGTGCAGGCTCGGTGCAGTAGGGGCGCAGGGGCGCAAAGGGGAAAGTGCAGGCGCGTTTGGGGGTGATGATGATTCGGGAGAGAGAACAGTAAAAGAAAAAAGGAAGAAGGAGGTTATGGAGAAAAAAAGATTTAAATGGGAAAGTTAATCTTTTTTTCTTTTCCTTTTTCCCTTTTTTTTTTGGGTTAAATGGGTTTGGTATTTGGGCTTTTGGGTAATTGTTGGTTTTGGATTTTTGGGTAATTTTTGGTTTTGGGATTTTGGGCTTGGGTAGTTGGTAGGCTTTGGGTTTTGGGTAATTGGGTTTGAGTTTGGTGGGTTTTGGATTGGGTTTGATGGGTTTTGGGCTAGACTTTGCATTTCACCCCTCCAACTTTCCATTTCTTCAATTGAGTCCTTTTTCTCATCTTCTTTTCCAATCTTCTTCGTAAAATTTCCTTTTTGCCCTCCCTTTTTTTTCTTTGAATGAACCTAACAAGGAAAACAAAAACAAAACATATTACTAAAAATAAAAATAAAATAAAATTCTACTAAAATTTGAGTTATGACAGGGAACTAAACGAAGATGGAGTGCCTATATGGCCTCCATCCGTTTTAGAAGAGGGAGAAGATTTTGAGAACCTGCCTAGGTTCGATTCCTGGGTGGGTGACGCACCTAAAGAAGAAGCTGAACCCTCAAGCACTCCACCTGCACCTCAGCTCGTCCCCATTGCTACCATTCCCTCTCCAACTTGTGCTGACGCGTCCATTCCCATTGATTTAACGGATGATTCGGATTAGGTTTTATATTTTCCTTTTGCCTTTTTAGTTTTAATATTTCCATGTTTAGGATAGATTTTGTACTTGCTCTGATATTACATGTAGCACATTTGCAAGAAATACAACTAGACAATTTTTTGGAATGTTGTGTGTATCATTTGCATTGTATTCATACATTGTTCATCCTTTCCATATGTTCAGCAACAATACAAATTAACTATAATATTTCCTAAGATTATGAACGTTCCATGTGAATGGTAGTTGTCAACCTTGTGAATCTGCTAAAATGTAAGACCCAGGTTGTTTGATTTGAGTAACCATGTAAGGGCCTTCCCAATTAGGAGCGAGCTTGCCCATGTGTGAATACACATTAGTGAGTCTAGCCTTCCGTTAAACTAAGTCACCGACCTGAAACTGGCGAGTTCGTACTCGCTTATTGTAAAACCTGGTGTCGCAGCCCTGATACACCATGTTTTTAATCCTAGATATTTCCTTAACCTCCTCCACTAGGTCTAGGTTTTCTCTTAGGAGTTGCTCGTTATCAGGATGATCATGCCGGACAAATTGGTTAGTGGATAAACCTACTTCCACAAGAAGAACGGCCTAAGTCCCGTAAGTAAATGAGAATGGGGTCTCTCCCATAGTCCAGCTGGGACTTGTACGGCATGACCATAACACCTTATTGAGCTCGTCAACCCAATTGGAGTGTGCAGCTAGGACACGTGTCTTAAGTCCTCGTAGAACGATCTTATTAGCCTACTTTGCTTGTCCATTGGACTGTGGGGTGTACACAGACGTAAGGGAAAGCTCAATACCGTAATCATTACAAAACAACCTAAGGGCCGTAGCTCAAAATTGAGGTCCTTTATCGGCAATGATTCGTTTAGGAATACCGACCTCTACATAAACGTTTTAGCTGAGCCACTGAATCTGTAAACACAATATATAAGATTTAATTAGCTAAAGAATACCTGCATAATATGGAATTGAATAGAAATTCCTCAATCTTCCTTTCAGTTGTCGTGGATAACGGTTTAGCTTCTATCCATTTAGTAAAGTAATCCACAACGACAATGAGGTGCGTACAGCCTCCTTTGCCTTTGATAAAGGGTCTGAGGAGGTCAACGCCCCATTGAGCGAAAGGCCAGGGTGATGTGAGAGAAAATAACATTTCCCCTGTGTATGAGGATATTTTTGTTTAATTTAAAGACAAGAGCGGGGGTTATGCAAAGCTTTGGACGAGTTCAGATACATGGCATGTGAATGTCATCAGCGTTGAACTGGCAGGTCAGACACTTTTTAACGTAACTCTATGCGTCTTCGAACATGGTAGGCCAGTAAAACCCCTATCTTAAAATTTTTCGAGCTAGGCTCTTTCCTCCTATATGCGTGCCACATACTCCTTCATGAACTTCTCTCACCACATACTCAGCTTCATAGGGAGTTAGACAACGTAGTAGGGGCATTGAAACCGCTCGTTTATACAACTAATCGCTAATTAGGGTAAAATGTGCCGCCCTACGCTTAACCAATCGAGCATTAGATGGATCCTCAAGCAATTCACCACTTCGCAAGTAATTAATCAGTAGCGTAGTCCAGCTCGGCCATGAGGGATCTATACTCAACACTAGGCATTCATCCTTCAAGTCAGTGTAGCTCGGTGCATCAAGGATTTCAACAATTGTCACCCTATGAGGATTGATATCGTGCGACGAAGCCAGCTTCGATAACTCATCAGCTCGTCTATTATCTGCCCTTGGTATCTTATCAATCCGAAACGAAATAAAGCCCACCTTCATCTTACTGACCACAAAGGCGTAGCGATCAAGCTAAAGGTCTCTAACATCACAACTTTCGTTTACTTGGTTTACTACAAGTTGGGAGTCATTGAAGACTCTTATGTGCTACGCTTTCAGCTCGGATGCTAACTTCAAACCATAAATGAGTGCTTCATACTCAGCGACATTATTCGTGGTCTTAAAGCTGAATCTCAACGCGTGCTCAGATTTAAAACCATTTGGACCTATTAGCACTGCCCCTGCCCCTAATCCTTCAACACTCGTAGCCTTATCTACAAACAAAGCCTATACCGATCCTGCCGGCAAGGCTTCTTCTACAGCTAGTGGGTGACACTCCACTATGAAGTCTGCTAAAGTTTGACTCTTGACGGCTGTGCGTGGTTGAAATTTGAGGTCATATTCGTTCAGCTCGACCGCCCATCCAATTAGCCGACAAGAAAGCTCCGGTTTCTGCAATATCTTTTTTAGTGGTAGGTCGGTGTAGACAATAATTTCGTGAGATGGGAAATAAGCCCCAGCTTTCAGTAGTGCAAATGAGTGCAAAAGTAGCCTTTTCAGCAATAGGATAATTCCGTTCTGCACCTTGCAAGACTTTGCTGATATAACAGATTGGCTTCTATTGTTTATCTTGCTCTTTTAACAGAACTGAACTGATTGCCTAATCTGCTATCCTCAGATAAAAGTACAACCTTTCTCCTTCAACAGGCTTGGAGAGCAAGGGTGGTGATGCCAAGTATTGCTTAAACTCATCGAAAGCCTGTTGGCATTCATTCGTCCACTAAAAGCTTTTTGGCTCTTGCAAAGCTCTGAAGAATGGGAGGCACTTTTCTGCAGACCTAGCTATGAATCTGTGCAAGGCGGCAAGACGACCTGTTAGACATTGCACATCTTTCACTGTCTTAGGAGGTTTCATCTGCTGCACAGCCACAACCTTATCCGGGTTGACCTCAATTCCTTTCTTGGACACCACATACCCCACGAACTTGCCTAATTCCACAGCAAACGTACATTTCAATGGGTTTAACCACATTTTTGCTCAGCGTAGGTTTTGAAATGTTTCATTCAGGTCATCAATATGATCCTCAGCTCGCACGCTAATAACAATCATGTCATTAACATATACTTCAATGTTTCTACCGATTTGAAGCTTAAATACGACCTGAACTAACTTTTGATATGTTACACCAGCATTTTTTAAACCGAATGGCATCATAACATAGCAATAAATTGCATCCCCTGCGTAAAATGTTGTCTTTTCCTAGTCATCCAACCACAATTGAACCTGATGATATCCATAATTAGCATCCCAAAAACTCATGCATTCATGACCAGTAGCTCGCTCTACCAACTTTTCAACATTAGGCAATGGATGGGGATCCTTAGGGCATGCCTCATTCAAGTTGGTGAAGTCAATGCACATCCTCCACTTGCCGTTGGGCTTCTTGACAAGCATGGATTGGACACCCATTGTGAGTAGTTAACCCGTTTGATAAAACCTGCTTGCAACAACTTTTGTACCTCTTCATCTATTGCTGCTTGCTTTTCCGGGCCCATAAGGCTGCGTTTTTGCATCACTGGTCTTCTGGTCGGGTCAATGCTAAGTGTGTGGACTGCCAACACTGCCGGAATTCCAAGCATTTCATCTGTTGTCCATGCAAAGACATCTTGGTTAGCTTTTAGGAACTGCAGGAGCTCTATTCTCTCTTTCTCTGTGAGCTTAGTTCCAATTTTCACCATCTTCTCTGGATTACCGGGGTCTAATGCAACAGTTTCTACTGGCTTAACTGGTTTGGCTTTCTATTCAACGTACTCTGAACAATGGTCTATGTCAGAGATGCTCATCGCCTGCAGACCCAGTTGGTTTGGTCTAGTAACCAGAGAAGGAGTTTTTGGCATTGCAGCGGGATCAACTTTCTTGAAAGTGTCCTGGTAGCATGCTCTAGCCATTTTTTGGTTTCCTTTGAGCACCCTTATTCCCTGAGGGGTTGGGAATTTCATGCAGAGGTGTGGTTGGGAAATGACAACTTTAAGCGCGCAAAGTGTGGCTCTCCCAATTATGGCATTGTATGCTAACTTCATCTTAACCACCAAGAAGCTAACGGATGCCATCCTAAACCACGGTTCCGTACCTACATAGATTGGAAGAGTTATCACCCTTTCGACCGGAACAGGCTGAGTATCAAATCCATATATCGACCTTTCATATCTCTGCATGGAAGTTGGGTTTAATTGCATCTTTTAAAAGCAGCTCCAATATAAGATATCGGGAGAGCTACCTGTATCAATGAAGACTTTATTGACATTATGATTGCCTATGTGCATTGTTGCCACAAAGAGGTCTGCATGGGGCATCACAATATCAGGCTTTTCCCCTATCCGTTTATAATCAGAAGGATTGAATGTGATGGGTGTGTTCTCCCATTCCGCTTCTTCAAATGGTCGTTTTAAGGGTCCATTTTTATTTACTATCATCACTTGTCGAGCATAAGTCTTACGATCTCGGGCACTTTGTCCTCCTGAATGCATGCCACCAGAAATCATGTTGATTGGGCCAAACGGTGGGGGTATCTTGCTGTAACCAACCCCTCTATGATCTTTTTGATGCCGTGCAAAAGTTTTCTGTCCCTGTCCTCTTTGGTTAAATGGGTGTCCTCTGTAGGTTCTAACGGATTCAGATGAATATTGATTCCCCTGGTAATGATTTTGGTTGCCGCCAAGCTGATATCTTTGTCCCTAAGATCGGGAATATTCCTGCACAAAGTGTGTCTGATTGGGTTGCTAGGCATAAGGTTTATGGACGTATCCTTCCAATTTTTCATTGCGAGCTAAGAATTCCAGCTCGTCCTTCAAGCTCTGATAGTCATCTGTGTTATGACCATAACCCCAATGATAGTCACAATATTTGCTCCTGTTAGCTCGTGGATATTCATGCATCTGAGGAGGTGGTCTTTTGACCCAATGCTATATTTGTGCCAATATTTGAGATCTTGACAAGCTCAGTGGGATATAATTGGCATATCTTGGGAATGATAGTGGCTTCCCTCTCTGCTTGCCCACCTTCTGCTTTTTCTTCTCTTCCCTTGCTTCAGGCTGTTTATGCTTCTTACTTTGTTTATCATCAGCTCGCCGTTTAGATGATTGGAAGTCTTCTGACAATATGAAACTTGCTGACCTATCATTTACTTCATTCCACGACTTAGGTGGATTCTCCAGCAAGTCATCTAGGAACCAATCAGGTTTCAAGCTGTGCAGTAGGGCTGATAAACAAATGGTATCAAGGACATTATCAATGTCCAAAGTGGCTTTGTTGAACCTTTGCATATAGTCTCTCAAAGACTCTCCTTCCCTCTGGTGAACTTGCATTAATTCAGTAGTAGTACGCTTAATCTCCCTTTGGCTCGCAAATTTGTTAGAGAACAGCATGGCAAGCTAGGGGTAAGAAGTTACAGAGTGCCTGGGTAACTTGTAATACCATCTTCTGGCAGTGGACTTCAATGTTGTGGGGAATACTTTGCACATCATTGCATCGGTAGCATTCTGAATCTTCATGATGGCTTGATAAGTATGTAAATGTTCATCCGGGTTGCCGGAACCATCATATGTCTCTAAATGGGGAATTTTAAATCCCTCTTGATATGGTTCCGTGGTAATGGATTGATTGAGAGGAGCACTGTCCAAATCTAAGGCTTGCTGTCGTGACCTTGGACTCTTTAGCTCATCAACAGAACTCTGTATGTCTTTTAACTGCTTCTCAAGTTCTGTGTTTTTCTTCATTAATTCATCACTGTGTTTGGACAAACTGGGCTTCGGATTTAGCCTTCCACTTCCCTTTGGTTTGGTTTGGACCACCACATTACTTAAAGCTGGGGAATTACGGGTGGCAACTATGTAGTCGATTGTTCACCCCTATTTAGTAAAGGGATTAAGGGGTCATTAGGGATCAGGCGAGAGAGGATTTTTCCCATGGCCATTTCTAAAACTCTGGTTCTTTCTTCTAGCTTAGTCATCCGAGCAGCTTCCATGGATCTCTCAGGTGGCGAAGCGTTTTGCCTGGAATGCCTCCGCCTGGCTTCTGCTGGGACATGCAACTGTTCTTCAGGTTGGGTTGCATACCCAATGGGTGTTCGTTCATCATCCGAAGTATTTGATTGTTCTTGTTCTGCTCCTCCCACGAAAAGGTTTCTCGGCATTGGTTGGAAGTCGTTCAAATCACTTTCCAAGAGATGAGTATTGTCCTGCTCGTCCATGTTGCCTCGTGGGGGTTGGTTTCCTGTGAAGGTTCATACCATTTTCAGCTCGAGCTAGTTAAGTCGCAGCTCTTTTTTTTCAATTTCCCACAGACGGTACCAAATGTTTGAGCAGCTTCGCGATCCAACACTGTTGATACCTTCAGTTGCTTCAACACCTGAAATTCCTGAGGATGTTTCCTCGGGAAAAACACTTCGACGCTCAAGTTAGCAATACTCAATATTCTAGAGAGAGAGGATCTCAAAGAGTAATTGTAGAGAGAGAAGCGTAGCAGAGTTAATACTTTGCATAAAGGTAGTTGGTGGTATTTATAGCCCCATGTACTAATATGAGCCTGCACGTGCGTGCATCCCATTGGCCTATGTGTCACTGCCCATGTGGGTATGTCTCTACAATTTGGGTCTCGTGGATGTGTGACTAGGCTTATTGGGCATGGCCCAGATTGAATGTTGGGCCCAATCCCAACAGAACTTAAGGAGAAGATATCAAACATCAATACATTAGATTTGCAAGCCAAGGAAATTCCAGTTTAGTTGGTACGAGTTTCAATGACACTCAATATTTTTCAACATGCTTGGATTCTATTATACAAGAAGGTTGGGAGATTCTCTTTTCCTAATTATAATTTCCATCGATAATTATAGGATGCGTTTGGGATTGATGTGAAATGTTGTGATCGTGGCTGTGACTGTATTGAACTGTACTGTATTGTAATTGTAACTGAAAGTTATTTTAGTATTTGGTTATTTATTTTTTAAAAATATTATGAATGAAATATGATAGATTTTATTAATTATTAATTAAAATTTAAAAAATATTATAAGATATATGATTATTAAAATAGACAATATTTACTATTTTTTAATAATTTAAGTTTTTTAGATTTATTATCATTATTAAAATATTATAAATTATGATATAATTAAATTATAAAAAATAAAGTTTTAATGAGTAATTTTATAATTATATTAAATATTAGGTGTTTTTCTTAAAAACCACAATTAAAAAGTTTCAAAATGAAGTTTCTACATAAATATCTAAAAGTAATATGGGGTTATACAAAAAAACTCCCAACCGCAAAATTAAACGCACCCACAATTTTCATAGATAATGTTAAAGGATTATTTTGAAATTCTAAGGAACTCTTAAATGACACTTTGGTTTACCCTCAACCAACATATACATTCCCAGAAATTCGTTATTTTTTTCCATTTTACACTTTCATGATTTTATTTGGATGCACATTATCTTAAATCTTTTTTGACAGTTTGTTTGCTCTTGCAACTTAGGGCCTGAAGAATTCATAAAAATATTACAATTAATGTAGCAAAAACCATCATAAACATAGCTTTAATCCTTGGCGTACAAAATTGCGCGTTTCTCGTTTTGAGGAGCGTTCCTATAATAGTGCTGCAAGTACTCCCCTACTATCATCTTCCTGTAGCCGTTACTTTTATTAGGAGCATTCTCAATGGGCTTGATCTGAGTTTGAGGCGATGGGTTATAGAACAAGGCAACCGAGAACCTATCCCCATCAGATTGTGCCACGGCCCTATGCCATGGGCTCTTGACCCTCCCATTGCTCATGATTTCTAACAAATCTCCCACAACCACAATTAGACTATCCTTCGGCCGAGGGATAGTGACCCATTCCTGGCTCTTCAATACTTGGAGCCCTGCCGTAACGCCAAATTCCATCAACAGAGTAAGGCTACTGGCATCGGAGTGAGGGGTTAGTCCTAGTGCTCTGTCGGGACCTGGACATGGCGGATAGTAATTCACTCTGACATTAATCTCACTAAGAATGGGATCAAAGTTCTCGACAAAGCAATGTTTTTCTAGAGATAAACCTTCTGCTAGGGCCTTGAGCAATTCATCCAATACAATCCTTGCTTCTGATACATAATTTTGCATGAGTTCCCTGCCATAAAAAATGATTAAAAGATGTCTTATATAAAATTAATTCAGGTGGCTTAGACTGGTGGAGACAAATTGGAATGTTAAAATTTACAAAACATTAGAACATCTGAAGGCATGGTTTATATCAAATAGATTCTTTTTTTTATTATTATTAATAATATAAATATGAATACCTTTAACTAAACTAAACTCATAATTACTTATAAACTACTTGTGGATTCATTTTTAAGAATGACAAGAGTGATTCACTGAAATTGTTTGCACCCAAATGAGACTAAAGGATTGGAAGCTGCATTCTCAAATATAGTTCGAATCCACCCTTATCGCTTGAATCAAATTGTGAGAAATTACAAACTAATCCACAATTCTTAAAGATCAAATTTAATTAGAAAGACAGAGTTTGAACTAGACTCTTTTGGATCTTACTCTGTTTTGCTCTGTTACAGCAGCCGGTAGGATAATTTTTGTAACCTGCTGTTTTGCTGTTCGTGTAAGTAATGGGCTGGAATACCCCTAGTATTCCAACATCAATATACCATTTGCTTTTCAAAAAAAAAAAAAAAAATCCACAATTCTTAATTCCTAAGCCTTCATATTTTGCAATCCCTCCACGAATTGCAAACGTCTCAGCCCAATCAGGGCA